>JAIUZE010070923.1:0-80329 GCA_022085475.1 Heliosperma pusillum
GGGAATTACCCCGTGGATGCATGTTAATCATACTTGCCATGTACACGGTGCTAGTGCGTTTCATTTACCGTGAGAGATGTCATCGTGTCGTCGTCTTTGAATGCGTGATTTCATGATATTATTCATGGTCATTGCATGATTGGGCACCGTCGTCTTTGAATGCGTGATTTCATGGTATTATTCATGGTCATTGCATGATTGGACACCGTCAATGTCTTGGTTCGTGAATGGATGATAATATGTTGGATTTATGTGATCATCACATGACTTGACTTGGTTTGTCTGTCGAGTCTCAATCTTATCAATCTTATACCGCTAACGGTGAGATGCAAGCCCTAGTGAGCGTATTCGGTTGCCTAAGAGTGTCTTCCCCGAGTCTTTGTATAACATGATGGATTCGGATTTGTATTTCATATGCTCTTATCATTCTATATTGAATTGCCTATCTATCCTTATCGTATCTCACATGTATATCTATATGTATGCATGTTCTACTTTTGTATTTCCTTTTATGTACGTTTGATGTGATATGGCTGGGAGAACCCGGAGTTACTCCCCACTGATTGTGGCGTTCATGTTTTTCATGAATGAACAGGTTGCTTGCATGGATGGCTTTTTGCTTATGCTATTTTGGGTTCGGGGGTGAGCTAGCGGGCGTTGTCCCTGGATGAAACACCTCTAGACGTTGTTTAGCTAGTTGCTAATTACTTTGTCTTTTGTTAACACTTTGAGAGACTACGTCTCTTGTGGTATTTTTATTTAGTTTGTAATATTTTGACACTACTCGTATTTTTCTATCTTGCATGTATAAAGGTTTTTAAAATACCGTATTTTCCGCTATATAATTCACATGCTTGTATGTTTTATATTTCCGCATTCGCGAGGGTTGTCACAGGGTTTCATTTGTAATTGTAATGAACTAACGTAACTAAATACTAATGTCTAAAAGTGAAGTTGAATATCCCATTAAGCTCACATTCTCATGGTAATTTTAGCTTGGCAACCGATATTTGTTTATGTCAACTCTTTAATTTATTTATAGATTAATTGCGGAACTCAAGATAACAAGAACTCCATATCTTCTCTTAATTACAACCGACCTGAACTAAGCCTAGACCAATTCTAAACTAACCGACCGATGTAAGTTTGTCACACGCTACTAAAGACCAGAGTAGAAGCATTATCGAACCAAGAAGACGTCATTAATCCACTTAACCATTAAAGTGTCGTCACTACCTAATTGATTAAGTGACCAAATATTACTCCTAACATAAACTAACCCCAATTCGCAGAGATTAATTCAAATTATTTGCTACTCGTATTATACAACTCGAAATAAGCCAGAATCATATAATTAGCAAAAGTAAACAATTCCAATCATAATAAGATAACAAATTATAAACTGAAATTGGAACTTGATATTAAGACGAGTAAAATAATGGATACAAATAACTGAATGATTAACAATTAAACAACTAACGGTTTAGTACTAAAATTAATCAACAAATTCAACCATAAAATAGATACAAAGAAGAAGAAAGAAACACTTATTTAATTGCCCAGAATCCGCAACTCGACCCTCGGTCATCACGCCTCCGATCGAACCGGAATCCACCCATACTCGGACGTGTACTAAGACGCCGTCCGAGAACCGCTTCATCTTCATATTGTGACCCAAATGATTGAACCGTCACTCATTCGCTCATCTTTCTCTATAAAAATATATGGGTATTCACTACTTCCTTATTCTGATATTGAAACGGGTATTTATACTTGATCACAGCAAGTGTTTGTGAAAAACACGGAATTTATTTACAAGGAATAAGATAGATTTTGTGATTAAAATATAAGAAGATATTGAATTTGAGACGGAGTAGACTTCCATCTCCGTGCGTATTTATCAGTTGCTTCGCCTGGCTTCTGTTAATGTTTCTATCTCTCATCTCATTATTTCTTTTCTTTATTGTATTTTTGTCAACTTCTGGAATTGCTCCAATTTGGTTGTCACGTGCAACTTTGTTGGACTTCTTGGCCTTTTATTTCCTTACTTTCACATGCTCAGTGAACTTAGCCAGCAAATTCTTGTCTCGGCCCATCAAATATATATTTCATGTTGGATGTTGGCCCAACACGCTAAATTGCTTGTAAGTCCACTCTTGTTTTATCGGGTCACTAACTGTAAATTCAAAAGTGCGTAAATTAACTCAATAATCATTCAAATAATATTTAAATGATAAAATCTCGGAATTAGCAAATGTATAACAAATACTTCAATTAATGCGATAAACGACCATAAAAATATATGATAAGGGAGTACAAATATGAATAATTACCGTCTTATCAAATTCCCCCACACTTAGCTTATTGTCGTCCTCGACAATAACCAAAGATAATTATAAACCTCAACAATTTTAGACTAACCAAAACAAGTTTATCGACGACAAACTAAAACATTTTAAGAAATCATTTTATTTAAGTTAGTAAAGTCAATGAAAAACATTTATAGTCAAGTTAAGAAGCAACGTATACCTAAACTTTCCCTCCACTCCGAACTATACAACTAATTAATTAACCAACATAAATATTTTAAACCGCTTCTAAATTACAATTATAAATAAATGTATTAGCAAGACACTCGGTCTAACTACCTTTGTGCGCGTGTGCAAAGTGTATTGACTCGTAGAGAAGTGTTTGGGCAATTTAAGGTCGTAATGAGAAATTTAATTTCTGTACATTTCGTACAAGGATCGTTCTCCCGAGCATTCAAGTGTATCCGTCCCTCAATAAAGTCCTATTGACAATAACGTACCAACACCCTTCACTTCATTCTCTGTTTCGTTTTTTTCCTTTCTTTTTGTTTTCATTTTTTTGTTTTTTAATTCTTTTTTCTTTTTTTTTTCAATATCCTCCAACTTCCAACTTTCGTAACCGTCTATCCAATGACACTTGTAGCGAGCTTTCGACCAATGGATCCCGTCCATCCGGACAAGTCATTAGGCATTCTCCCAGTACAAGACTGGGTTCCCCTAAGGATCTAATTACTCGAGCCACCAGATAGAATTTTATGTTTCAATGAGGTCAAATAATTTCCCTGAAGCCCTGATTAGGAGTCACCTATGAAAGTAAATTAAAGACCGGCTTACACCCACACACTAGAGTCAATGAAAAGTGTAAATAAAGGTAGCCAAATAAAGTGCTTTATAATTTTAACTTAAAGGAGACTTAATATATGTATGTCACCTAATTAATTAATCCAAGTTTAACATGGAGGAAAAACTCGCATATACACGACTTCAAATATTTTTTATTTTATTTTATAGATATTAGTGAAAATTAATTTTTAAGTTAGTATTTTTGGAAAATTGTTAGATTAGAGTCTATCGTCGACACCCCTATCCTAGTTAGTCTTGTGAGCACAGAGGTTCTTACGTTTATAGACCAATGTAGACGAGTTTTAGCTATATTCGACCAAAATATTGGTACTCAAAGAAAATTTGAACAATAGAATTCAACACTAAACAAGGCTTTTAGCACACTATCTAAGGTCTACTGTGTTACTGAGACTTCTTGCACGTAACTTTCTGCAACCTAAGATAGATATTGCAGACCCATTACCATCACTGTATGCTCAACAATTCTTAGCATGAAATGATTCCAGGATATCGTACAAACTAATTTCTATCATTAAAACCCAAAATTGAATGGACTGCTTGTAAAACAGTGGCTGAGCAACAACCCAGCATAATAATAATTCTTTTTTTTTTAAATGAACCCATTTTTTAAAAGAAATAGATTCTCTCCCCCACACTTAAACTCGACATCGTCCTCGATGTCGAATATGGACATCGAGATTAAACAAATTAGCATATATATAAAAATAAGAGGGAAGAGCACTTAGCGGATTCAAATGAAGCATTCACAACAAGACGCTTTAGCTTTTTGTTAACGTCCTGTCAAAACCATACGATGTCGGAAGTAGTAGCACATATCGAGAAGGGAATTGTCTTTGTGATTGTTCCTGCCCCAGCCTCAAGACTTCCTGCTTGTGCTCGACTTGTGACCAGAGAAGATAGCAAGGCAGAAGTAGCATTACGCATCCACAATCCTGCAAAATAAAACCACCCGACCAAGATCCGTGAAATATAAATGAAGCAATACCCGTAAAAATCAGCAGTGAAACTTTTTATTTTTTTTTTAATTTTCCTAATTTTTTTGTGCAACCGACACTATTAACATCCCCCTACAAATGTTGCGAAACTCGGGGAGGCACTTAAGCCGACTCGACTAAGTAACTAATAAAACATAAAAAAAAAAAAATTAAACACACATGAAAACAATAAATATTTAAGCTTGGGTTGCCTCCCAAGAAGCGTCTTAGTTAAAGTCGTGACTCGACATAGTCCTATAATCCTCAAGATCCGTGAAATCCTCAGCAGCCAGCACATACGTGCTACCTAAAAGCATTCAAGTTAATTTCTTCCAGCGATATATAGGTGCATATAATTTTCATACTTCATCTTTCATATATCCAACAATGAACCAACTTAAATTACCACCAAGTCTAGCTCACATTAACTTGAATGTCTTTCAAATGTAAGTCCTCAATACAACAGCAAATTTGTTAACTACCAACAAATATATCTCTTAAACCGCAAATTGCTCTTCCAATAGTGGGAGATGATTTAAGTCAAGCAAACGTAAAACAGAAAGTAAGTAGATAGCTAAGCTACTAATTTCCTGCAAAAAAGACACGGCACTCGACCCATTATTTGTCTACTCTCTTGGCCAAGTTCAGGTGCTCTGACGGCAGAGAGTACAATTTCTAAGAAGTTGATCTATCTTCTCACATATGGTATTCAACTCTCCCCACCTCAGACAACATAGACTATAGCATAAGATAGGAGAAGTCTAGACCATTCCTACACCAAAAACCACATCAGCATGTGCTTAAAACTACGTCAATCTACAATAAGCAGCAATGGTGAAAGTTATGTTCCTATGCATAGAAAGATATTAGTCAAGAAGTTTTAAGATGCTACTGATGATCAAAGATTTATAGAACCTTAACATACATTTTTAAGTTATAAAATTAAGAGAAATATGCTAAGCTCACTAATGACAAACAAGACAAATAAGATTAAATAGAACAGGAAGCATCACCAACTCGTACGACAACCTGACATACATACAAAAGAGGGTTATTTGGAAAAATCACTTTTAACAAAGTTACTAAAAATTGATATAGCCGGATTCAAAAATAGCACGTAACAAGAAAGCAAACAACACGCAAAAATTGTTAGAAAACATGTCATCTACTCAAAATCCTACGTAATAAAATCCAGCCAAAAATCGTAAATTAATGTAGGTTAGTATCAAAATATACAAGTTACACTGAAAATTAATTCAGACATCAATCTCCCCGGCAACGGCGCCAAAATTTGATACGTGTCGTTTGCGCATACAAATTAACAATTTATTTACCTATCTTAACCTCAAAAACATAGTAAAGGATAAGTAGGGTCGATCCCACGGAGAGACTGGAAAAACTAATTAACTACTCAGTAATATTTATTAACTAACTTACATATATACTATTATTTACGGCTATTAACATATTTACGATAAGGGGGGTTTCATTTGTAATTGTAATGAACTAACGTAACTAATTAATACTAATGTCTAAAAGTGAAGTTGAATATCCCATTAAGCTCACATTCTCATGGTAATTTTAGCTTGGCAACCGATATTTGTTTATGTCAACTCTTTAATTTATTTATAGATTAATTGCGGAACTCAAGATAACAAGAACTCCCTATCTTCTCTTAATTACAACCGACCTGAACTAAGCCTAGACCAATTCTAAACTAACCGACCGATGTAAGTTTGTCACACCCTACTAAAGACCGGAGTAGAAGCATTATTGAACCAAGAAGACGTCATTAATCCACTTAACCATTAAAGTGTCGTCACTACCTAATTGAAAGGATTGGGCTGATTTTTAATTTATGTGACATCATTATTTTAATAATGTCCTTTACTCCAATGAAAGGATTGGGCAGATTGTTAGAGATAGTGAAATGGCTCCTTTCCAGAATGCTATTAATTTAATTGAGCTTCAAGAGATGAAAACTACTGGTGCTTTCTTCACCTGGAATAATAAGCAGATTAGTGATAAAAGGGTGTTTAGTCGGATTGATAGAGTTCTTATTAATGATAATTGGTGTAAAAGTTGGCCTGAATATTTTGCCCATTTCTTCCCTGAAGGGTCCTTTGACCATTGCCCTTGTGTTATAGAGTATGGTGATCTGAAATCCTCTATTAGAAGACCTTTCAAGTTATTTAATATGTGGACTCACTACTACAAAATACAGGCAATAACAACGCCCCATCAACAACGCATACTCACGAAAATAAAGAAAAACCGTTGTGGAATGGATAAATATTTTTCCGCGGAATTTTATTAAACCTAATAACAACGGTGTTAGTTTTTCAAACGTTGTTATTAGTTTTAACAACGGCGTGAACTAAAATAACTGTTGTAAATAAATTTACTAATAACAACAGTTTATTATATGTCCGTTGTTATTAATTTAGCGCGAAATAATAAAAATTAATAACAACGGGTATGAAAAACCCGTTGTTATAATGTGTTATTAATTTGGCGCATTATTTGGCTTAAATTAATAACAACGGAGATGATTTTGTTGTACGTTGTTGTTAGTTGTAACAACGGATTTAACTTTGTTAACCGTTGTAAATAGGTAACCTAATAACAACGGTGAATATGAATAATAACCGTTGTCAATACGTTTAATAAAGATGAAAAAAAACACAGAACACTAATAATACTGTACTGCAACACAAAAACACAAACACTAAATATAATTTATTGATTTCCTGATCGTCTCTTTGTCATCATCTCCGTCTGCTATTTCTTATTAATCAGGTATTCTAATAATTTTTCTTTATTGATTTCCTGAATTTCGTTTATTTGTGAATTAGTTGCCTTATACATTGCATTTTCTGAATTAGTTGGCTTATTATTGAATTAGTTTTAATTAGTTGGATTTTCTGAATTACTTGGCTTACTATATATACTACGAATGTAGATAAATGACTCGAACTTGGATGAATGCTGCGAATATGAGTGACCCAAACTATAAGGATGGTTTAGCTGAATTTTATGAAGTCGTTGCGAACAATTTGAATGGTTCTTCTAGTATTCCATGCCCTTGTGAAAGATGTGGTAATATTAGGTATATGGCTATTCCGGACGTTAAAATTCACCTAGAAAAGTATAGTTTTAGTCGATCCTATACCCGTTGGATTTTTCATGGGGAATCATTAGAGGAAGATAATAATTTTGAAGAAGATGATCTTGAGGTATACGAAAGGATAACTGATGATCCCGAGTTTGCCGAGTATGTTGAGTTTGAAGCAGACGAGTTGAATGTTGGGTCTACAGATAATGAAGAAAAGGATGATGAATCAAATGCTTTTGAAGATGAAAACATTAATTTGGATGACCTTGACAACATGTATAAGAAGTTGTGTGAGTCTGAAGCGCCTCTATACCCTGGTTGTAAGTACACAAAGATGTCGGCTGTGGTGAAGTTGTATAATATCAAGGGGGCAAATGGGGTTAGTGACACATGTTTCACTAGTTTATTAGCCTTGATAAACGACATGCTTCCAGATGGTAATGTTCTTCCCGTTAAGACATATGAGGCTAAAAAACTAATTAGAGGGGTGGGTATGAAATATGAGAAAATACATGCATGTCCAAATGATTGCGTATTGTATCGAAAATTATATCAAAACTTAACCAATTGTCCGGTTTGTTTTGAGTGGCGTTATAAGGATAAGGAAGGGATCCCGGCTAAGGTGTTATGGTATTTTCCAGTGATACCAAGATTCATAAGGATGTTTGCGAATAGCAATGATTCAAAAATGTTAACTTGGCATGAAACTGGAAGAATAAATGATGGGAAGCTAAGACACCCGGCAGATGGTATGCAATGGAAATCGTTCGACGCTAAGTATCCCGATTTCGGCATTGAACCTAGAAACTTACGTCTAGCGCTGTCCACTGATGGAATGAACCCACATGGAAACATGAGTACCCAACATAGTACTTGGCCAGTAGTGTTGGCAATATACAACTTACCTCCATATGTGTGCATGAAAAGAAAGTACTTGATGTTGTCGTTGTTAATTTCCGGCCCTAAACAACCTGGAAATAATATAGATGTCTATTTGGAACCTCTTTAGATGATTTGCGAATTTTGTGGGATAGTGGGATAGAAGTATTTGATGCATATAGGAATGAAACTTTCAATTTGAGAGCGATGTTATTGTGTACAATAACCGACTATCCGGCTTATGGCGACCTTTCTGGGCATACGGTGCATGGGAAAGAGGCATGTCCATTGTGTGGGGGAGGATATCGAGTCTGAATACTTGAAGTGTTCTCATAAGTATGTGTATTTGGGAAATAGGAGGGGCTTGGATCCTGACCATTGTTATCGCAAGCAGCAGAAAGCATTTAATGGACGTCAAGAACATCGTCAACCTCCTAGAATTTTGAGTGGGCATGAAGTTTATCAGAAAGTAAAGCATATAGAGATAAAATATGGGAAGAAGAACGGCTCTAAATTGTCTACTCGTGGGTATAAGAAAAGATCCATATTTTTTGATAAACTTCCATATTGGCCTGACCTGGAGGTCAGGCATTGCCTCGATTTCATGCACATTGAGAAAAATGTATGTGATAATATTATCAATACCCTCCTGAATGTTCCCGGTAAAACAAAGGATAACGCCGCAGCTAGGGAAGATATGCAAATGATGGGTATTAGGCTAGAGTTGGCACCACAGAAGAGAGGTAATGGTACATTTTTACCGCCAGCAGCTTATACCTTTTCACGGAATGAGAAAAAAGAGTTTTGTGCATGCTTGAATGGAATTAAAGTGCCACATGGTTATTCGTCCAACATCAAAAGCCTTGTGTCGATGCAAGATCTTAAACTCACCGGGTTAAAGTCACATGATTGCCACACTTTGATGCAACAATTACTATCCGTGGCTATTCGCTCCATTTTACCTGAAAAGGTACGATATGCTATTACCAGATTCTGTCTCTTCTTCCAGTCCATATGCGATAAAGTCATCGATACCGATGATGCGGATTCATTGCAGGACCTCGTTGTCACCTCTCTTTGTCATTTTGAAATGTATTTTCCACCCTCTTTCTTCACTATCATGATTCACCTGACCACTCACTTGGTTAAGGAGATTTTGTACCTTGGGCCTGTGTACTTGAGATACCAGTATCCTTTCGAAAGATTGATGAAAGTCTACAAGGACTATACATCTAATCGGTATCGTCCAGAAGGTTGTATTGCTGAACGTGCTATATTAGACGAAGCTCTTGCATATTTTTACGCTCATCTCTCTCCTGAGGAGTTAATTGGCGTTCCAAAGAATCGTCATAGTGACTGGATGACCGGAAAAGGTATTAGGGGCCGGGTTGAAAAAATTGTGTCACGTGACATGTTACATTTAGCACATACGTATGTGCTAAACAACGAAGATGAGGTGCAACCTTATATTGAACAACACAAAGATGAGCTCAAATACGCTCACCCAAACAAGAGCGAGATGTGGATT
Source organism: Heliosperma pusillum (assembly GCA_022085475.1). Lineage (NCBI taxonomy): Eukaryota > Viridiplantae > Streptophyta > Magnoliopsida > Caryophyllales > Caryophyllaceae > Heliosperma > Heliosperma pusillum. The sequence goes on from JAIUZE010070923.1 coordinate 9,670, forward strand.
GCAAACGAGCATAAGAAGACATTTGGAGAGTGGTTTAGGAATGTTGTCTTGGAGTATAAGAATTTGTATGGTGATGACATCTATCCTAGGTTACTACGTCTTGGGTTAGGTCCAAATGCCAGGGCCACTTTTTTCAGCGGTTTTGCTATTAATGGTTATACTTTTTACACCCGCGAGCAAGATGAGTTGAGCACAATGAAAAATAGTGGTGTGAGTTCTGAATTTGAGGCAATGCACTTTGCTACTTCAAAAGATAAAAACCCTATTTGGGGAAAATGCCTTTATTATGGTGTTATTCAAGAAATATTGGTATTAGATTAAATTGATTTCACAATACCTCTGTTTCGATGTAACTGGGTTGATAACAACAACAATTGTGTTCGAAAGGATAAAATGGGATTTACGTTGGTCAATTTGGATAAGGTTGGCAATAATAAGGATGATCCTTTCATAATGGCATCCCAAGCTAAACAAGTGTTCTATGTCACCGATCCTATGGATAAGAAATGGTCTGTTGTACTATCTATAAGGAGTAGACGGGGTGCACCCGATAATGGTGGGGATAATGATCAGAATGTCGTGTTTGAGGGAATGGATCACTCTTCCACTGTATCTTATTTCGACAATGTTGACACTGATCATGATAACATTGAAAGCATCTATATGCGTGATGATCATGGTGAAGGTATTTGGGTTAACGAAGAAACTATGTCGGGCAAGAAACGTCCCCGATCCTGAGGGGGTATTGTCTTTAGTTTTTGTTAGCTTTGGTCATTGTTGAAGAATCCCAAATTATTTAGCTTTTGGTCATTCATTATACAGTCTCCATGTTTTGGTTTCTGCTGATATTGCAGTGTATAGTGCTTATGATATTGCTGCCTTTGTTGGTTTCTGCTGATTATTATTGCAGTGTATAGTACTTATGATATTGCTGTCTCTTATAATTATAATTAAAAAAAAATAAAGGGAAGCAACAACAACGGTTGTTGTAAATCTACCCGTTGTTATTGATTATAACAACGGTTAATAACCATAAACCGTTGTCATAGTTTTTACTAATTACAACGGGTAGACTACTATAACCGTAGTCATTGCTCTATCACAACGGGTTGTTTATAATAACCGTTGTCAATATTTGTAGATAGAAAACACACAACATTAGTAATACGACTGTAGTACTGCAACACAAAAACTCTATCACAAAGCGATCATTTTTCTGTCATAATCTCCCTTATTACTCAGCTATTATTTTTATCAACTATTTCTTGAATTTGTGAATTTGTGAATGTCATTTCCTGAATGTCGTTTATTTCCTGAACGTCAATTATTAGCAAATGTGTGAATGTCATTTCCTGAATGTCGTTCAATTCTAATTTTGCTTTATCGATTGAATAGCTTTATATTGAATAAGTTTAATTACTTCTAAACTTAAGTCAAAAAACAAATTAACGTATCAACATTAATATTATTAAATTATAAGTTCAAACGGCGCCACAAACAAATGGCGCCAAAACAACAACAACCAAACAACCAAACAACTACAACCAAACAACAACAACAAATTAAATTGAGTCCGGGTAAATCTCCCGGATAGCTGCCACCGCTAGCGCATATGCATCAATCGGGTCAGCCTCGGCCAGAGCCAACCCTTCCCACTGCTCTACCTGGGTCACTTCAACGAGGTCGACCCCATTTGGGAAACAGTAACGCTCATGTTCGGAAGCCACCCATAGATATGGCCCAGGCTTGTGGTCCGTGCTCTCAATAAAATCTTGTCTCCCCTGCCCGGCCTTGTCAAACATTCTTGCCAGTTTGAATGCGGACGCACGATGAGCATCCGACATCCCAAACTCGAAAACGAGATGCCCTGTAAAGTGCCCGCGATTATAATTTGGCCACATCTTCCTTATTAAGTAGCCATTTCGAATAAGCGTATCACGGAGTTTTTTGTAACTTTTACACACAACGTAGCCACCCTCAATAGGACAAGGCATTTCTTTCATGATGCAAGCATATGGTTTAGTAAAAGTTCCAGACATTTTGTATGGTTGATGTTAGTATTGAGGCTGGGAAATTTTGTATGGTTTAGCAAATATGTTATTGATTAGAGTTGGGAATTTTGTATGTGGTTGATAACCTGCTTGTATTGAGGCTGTATTTACAGAGAGTTATTTATTGGAGTTATTTATTCACATGCATGCATTGGTTCACATGAAGGCATTGATTCACATGCATGCATTGGTTCCCAAAACGACTATACATTCACATGCATGCAGTACGTTATTGATCGAGTAAATGTGTGAATATGCAGTACGTTACATTTCCTATGTAGTCAATGCATTAACTGCAATGTGCAGTAACCCTATCACAACGGTTATGGCCAAGAAAACCGTTGTGGTTAGTAATAACAACGGGTTTATAACCAATACCCGTTGTTATTGATTAATATTATTATTTTTAATTAAAAGATAATGCAGTCCAAACCCGTGAATAAACAACAGGCGCAGAACCAGCATTGATTAAAGCATCATCAATGGCAGCATAACCCATCTATAAATATAGCCTCAAAACCCCTCCTTTAAATATTACATAACTACCCTAAAATTAATATCATCAATGGCAGCAGTTAACCTTCCCAACGATGAAACGACCCTTACAAAATTGATGGCAGATGAGGAGGAGGCTCTTGCCGTAGTTCCCGCTGATCATCACCCATTGATTAAAGGATCCATTGAACATCGAAGGGATTATTGGATTAAGAGGCTTGAAGCAGTCCGACTTGTAAACCAAGCGTCGTCGTCATCATCGTCCTCTAACTACCCACGTCGGCCTGATACTCGCAGGTTGGATGCCGCAAGAGATATGTTGAGCTGTACCCGTCCTACCTTATCTCCACATGCAAGACGTGTACTTGCAGGCATTGAATCTGTTATTGCAAAATACGAGGTTAATGATCCGGAAGTTATCAGTATCATCAATATTGTTCCGGATTGTTGGTGGCAGTGTGAGAAAAGCTTTTTACACTTAACCGGAATTGTTCCGGATTATTTAACATCTTTATTTATTTGATGTCGGATGAATGTAATGTACTTTATTATAAAATCTAGGTTATTCCTAATGAAATCAATGAGAAAGAATGTTGTTTAAAGTGTTTGAATTGATGTTCACTATTTTGATGTATTATTAGAAGTATATAAAAAAGGGTTTAGGGTTTAGGGTTTAGGGTTTAGGGTTTAGGGTTTAGGGTTTAGGGTTATTTTGAAGTAACACACGTATACTAATAATGATACTTAATAATTAAAAGTGATCCGACCCGAAAATGATACTTAATAATCATCACGCGGATAATAAATAATGATTTCTCTCGAATTAAATAAAATAACCCGATACTAGCGAGCTAATTAATTTTGGGTCGGACAGTTTCAGGTTTGTGATGCAAAAACGGCCCGTTCATTAGCGTACTTGAATTGGATGAACGAAGTCGATCGACCCCAGGCCATATATATATATATATATATATATATATCATTATTATTTAATTTGGGAAACATTGCATTGACGTACGTGTATATATAATACTTACTTGAATTGCATGTATGTGCATTGAGGAATCTGTTATTATTGCAAATTGTAGTACGAGCGTCGTTAATTAGAGATCCGGAAGTCATCATCATTTAATTATTATATATATATATATATCATCATCAATATTATATTAATTATCATCAATATTATTGCAATAAGTAGTACATATATATATACGAGGTAATTAATAATGACACGTGCCCCCGACCCGGCCCAAAAGCGATCGACCCGAATTGAAGTACGTAGCTACTTGCTCTAGATAGTGGATTGCCCGATCCGTAACTGCTGGCCTGGCCACCCGATCAGTTTCAGGTTAACTAGTGATGCATGATAATTATAATAACCAGGTCCTTAATTAAAAAGAAAATGACCCGATTCGAGGATCCCTAGACTCGATATATATATATACCACATCCGCTTGAACCGGAAATTATCGACGACCCGCCCAATTATAATCATTCCCGAAACAGACACGAATTGAAAGCCGAAAGGACCCTCGCTTCGACCTGAACCAAACTAATAATAATAACTAACCCGATCGATAAAGTTATTAATTACAAACCCGCCGAATCTAACCCGATTGGAATTGATTCCCAGGCCAAACCCGATCCGAGCTAATAATTAAACGTTACTTACGCCTATAATATAAAATTTAGAGCAAAGTAAAATAAATTAAATTAAATTTAGAGCAAAGTTAAATAAATTAATTTAGAGCAAAGTTAATGAATTTATTTCGTGCCTCAAATTTTAATACCGCGCGCGCGTATCTTAAAAATTTAAAAAAAAATATACATAATCTATAAAAACGGTGTTTTAGAATTTCACCGTTGTTATTACTTTCAACAACGGGTCATAATAAATAAACCGTTGTCTTAGTGTTATTACTTTCTACAACGGATGTGCTTTAACCGTTGTCATTACTCTATAACAACGGTGGTTTGTAGGATAACCGTTGTCAATAGTTTCTCTTAATAAACCCTTTAGTTTCTCTTAATTAATAAAAAATAATTTACAATCCTATAGAGTAAATTAAACACACGTACATTATCATCATCATCCTCCTCGTTTACAATCCTCCTCGTTTACAATCATCCTCGTTTACAACACAAATCTTTTTGTTGATTATCATCATCATCCTCCTCGTACTCGTGATCATCATCCTGTTCTCTTTATCATCACCCTGTTCTCATTTTCTTTATCAGGTAATTTTTGTGTTTCGTCTTTAGGGTTTTAAGTTTGAAGTTCAGCTTTTTGTTTTCATTTTCTATTTATCGTTCTCTTTATCATGTAGTTTCATTCCTTTCTAAGTTTTTAGAGTTTTAGAATCTCTGCATGACTCTTTATTTGTTCAGTGACTATTTCATTCATTTCAAGGTCTTAGGGTTTTAGAATCGCTGTATGCATGACTCTGTTCCGTTACTATTTCATTTCTTTTGAAGGTCTTAGTGTCTTAGGATTATCATGGGTGAAAAACGGAAAAGAGTAGAAAACAATGATAAGGGGATAAGCCTGGTGAGAGGGGTGCTTCGAAGTGCTCTGCAGCCCTTGCATAAAATGGAGTGTGAAAGGTGTTCCTACTGGTCCAAATGCTAGCCATTTAGCCACTTGGATTGGAGTTACAACCAAACAGTTTGTGCCTATAGATTTAGATGATTTCAGGAATATAAATCCTTCATTGCAGACTTACTCTTGAAACGTATAAAGGTATGATAATATCTTTAGCTAAACACCATTTTATTTTGCATAAGTTACTATTACATAAGGCAGGAAGCCGTATAAAGGTTCGTGTAAAGGTATGATATTAGACAGCCGCTTATTAGTATATATGATGATGATGCAGGAAGCTTTCGATATTCCAGACTGCCATGATAAGTATCTATTACGTAAGGAAGCGGCAGTCTTAAGGCAGTGGAGGTGTGACCTTGCCAAATTACACTTGTATGTGGACAAGGAGACGGGGCAGATGCATAAGAGCCCACCGACAAAGTACCCCCACATCACTCAGCAACAACGGGATAATTATAAGGCGAAACGAGCTACTGAAAAGTTTCAGGTTAAGTATCCATGTCATATGTTTACATTTTTGTAAAACTCTACTTAAGGTTACATTTTTCTAAAAGTTTCAGGTTACATTTTTCTAAAAATCTACTTGTATCTATAATTTTCTAATTGTCTCATCTACTTGCGATTTTATATGATTTGAAGAGCGTTAGCGCCAGAAATCGTGCTAACATCTCACAGAAGCGGGGGGTATATTATGGTTCTCGAGGCGGTTACAGATTGATAGAAGAAAATCTCGTAAGTAGCATCTATATATTAGATTTGTTTAATCATACTTGGACTTGATATACATGTATACATATATTATTTTTGAGTTAACGTGTAGGTGTCAAAAGGTGTGACCGACTTGAATCGGCATGTAACTTATAAAGAAGGGCACACGCCTAAAGGATCCCGAACATGTAACGAATATGATCAGGAAGTCTTGGCCAACATAGTAAGTATTATTTTTATTAGGACGGGTTTTTAATAACTTTATTGTTCAATTCTTGTATGTCTAACTATCTATTTATTTTAGTAACAAAAATTAAATTAAGTTTATTTAATATATTATAGGAGAATGTTCTGAAGGCGGTTGCGGAAGGGAAATTCACTCCGAGTGGTCGTGACGACGTTCTTGCTAGAGCGATCGGCCGTCCCGAGCATCCAGGTCGATTAAGGGGCGTCCCATTACATGTCGGAGTCCCGAAATATTATGGGACAACTAGCTCGAACAAGAAGAAGAAAAATAAGGGGAAGGCTGACATGGTACGTATACCATTTGTTATTGTCATTTAAAATTCACATGTTATTGGTTTAACAAATTGCTGATTCTACATTTTGGGCGTGCAGGTTCAGTTATTGGCCTCCGTGATACTGAAGATGAATTCTGGAGGCAAGCCTTCCGAAGAAGAATTGAAGATGATGGAGGATGTCATTAAAAAGGGCGAGGTAGTGCAACAGATTTGCCAAGAGGCAGACACTACTACCTTGCCAATACAGGAGGAGACGGCTGAGAAGATGGTTGAGGTACCTACTGCTGCCGAGGTTTTAATACCTCAAGCCGGTAAGGTAAATATGACTTCTTCTTTTTTTTTTTCTGCATTTGTTCTTTCTAGCAGCCATGCCTTTGATTGGTTTGTTTTATTAGGTAAATGAGTCGGAAAAGGGGACGCAACTTGAGGAGACGGGTGAGGTACCTAATGCTGCTGAGGTTTTGATACCTCAAGCCGATAAGGTAAATACGACTTAACCACTTTGAACCTCTGCATTTGTTCTTTCCAGCAGCCATTGCATGCCTTTGATTGGTTAATTAATTTTATAAGGTAAATAACTCTGAAAAGGGGACGCAACTTGAGGAGCCGGCTGAGAAGACGGGTGACAATAAGGAGGTATGTAGAATATAAGAAGTTAGTATATGCTGTCAGTGCTAAATCTGGTCTGGACATGTTCAAGTATAATAGCCTACCCACCAACAATAAATACTTGTAACTAACTTTACATTATATACTCAATATAGATCATTTATGATATCTATTATATTTTGGTATTTAGTAAATAATGTGTATTCTTCAGGCCACAAAACAGCGTAGGCTTGTTCGTCTCGCCGACCCTTCATTAAAAGAGAATGTGATTGTTGCTCGGGCTTTCGTATGCCCAAAGCCCAAGGACTCAGCGGAAACCATCTTGGTTCATGGCGTACCACTCTTGCCGAAGCATGCAAAAGTGGGGATAGTGGGAGTCGTGAAGGGCTATGAAACCTGTAAACTGCCCGTCACAGTCCGCGACGACATAGTAATACTGGCAGATGCGGTTAAAGGTTTTGTCCAATGGCCTCAAAGCCACATTTTCTTGGCTCGTGATTGTAAAATTCAACAGAATGTAGACGGGGTTAGAAAAATACATCTAATTTAACCCGCCTTTTGTCTTTGTTCATCACCTTCATAAATAGTGAAATTTATATGTTTTATTTTTGTTTTGTAGGTAACAAAAAACATGGATAAGTCTAACTCGATAGACAATAATCTTTCTACTACCTCGTCAAAACAACAACTTGATGAGGTATTTAATCAACTCTCTTTATATTTTAAGTTCTACTATCGCCTCATCATTGAAAGAGCAACTTAATTTAGTTAGCCACATGTAGGTTGTGAAAGGTAGCACACCGCATCATTTCCCCAAGCTGAAAGAGGTCAGGAGTCTATCCGGTACTAAATATCATGGGAACGTTTACATGGAAAAAGTACGAACGGTGGCGATGCTGGATCTTTATAAGGAGGCTGAGAGACGCATAGCAAGCGAGCAATTAATAGTTATTCCGCTCGAGAATGATATTGTAGGGGTAGAACGCCAAGCAATGCTGGATTGGGATACGCTAGCCGTTTGGGCTGGCCTTGACGAGATTGATGTCCAACACCTATATGTTTGGATGAAGTAAGTTTCTTAATAAATTAAATCATGCAGTATTCTAATATTCTGACTAAGTAAGATATAGTGTTTATAATATCGGAATTAAAACCGGCATGTAGGTACTTGAACTCGGTTGTGATCCCCGCCGAGACCAATAAATCCACTTCCTCAATACGGATTCATGTGCCCAAATGTTTTATCTATGCATATCGAGATGTTTTCGTATGAAGAACGTGTAAATTATATTGCTGGGGAGTTGGCGAAAAACAATAAGCTCATTTTTGCCCCTTATAATGAAGCCGGGTAATATATAATTAATATTACGATTCCAAATACAATTGCAGTTTTATATGTTTGGTTATGATGCATGTTGTGCTTGTTAATAATGATGTGTCTCTCGATCTCTAGGAGACATTGGGTGCTAGCAGCGATCAATCCGACCACGAAGAAAGTATTTTGGTTGGACTCTTTGCATGGACAACCATCCGAGACCTTTAAGATGTTGATTATTAAGTAAGTTTATAATACGTACTGATGATGATTTGGCACATATAATATTAAGTTAGTAGTTTATTATTATTAAGTAAGTTTATGTGACTTTCGGCCTCTTTCCTTTTTTAAAGGGCCTTTGAGAAGAAAAGAGCAACCGGCAATCAACCGACAGAATATTCTGATGATGGCCCTACTTTTATTACGATAACAGGGGTACGTACGCGCAAATACAATACCTTAATAATTAAGTGCATTAAACTAATTACGCATATACATCTGTCTTTTTTAATTACGCATTAAACTAATTGGTAATTGCCTTCTCGTCTCTTCGTTTATTATGTAATAATAGGTCCCTAAACAGCCGGATAGCATCCAATGTGGATACTACGTTTGTCGTTTCATGTTGGAGATTATTAGGCGAAGATATATCAGCATTCCAGAAAGAGTTAGTAGTTTAATGTAGCTATTATTTACTTTTTTTCATTAGAGCTGATATCTTTTCTGCTATATATATATGATCGATGTTGCTAATTATGTATGATATGCCTATACTGTTGTTACCCTACTGATCGATGTCTTTTATTTGTTTTATCCGCAGTATTCAATCAACACGCCACATGTCCCTGAGTACACTAAGCACAATATAGACGAGGTAAGGGACTTGTTGGGCAAATACGTCCTTGAACAAACAAAGAATAAATGAAACTTAGATTATTTTGGAAGCAGATAGGGAACTTTAATTTGTAGAAGTCATTAATTAGAGCAAGTTGTAAGTATGAATTGCTCTAAAAGAGATCATTTTGGTTGTATATATCATTTTGCTGCTGCTGTACATGAATTGCCATGTACATGAATTGCCCTGTACATGAATTGCTCTGATATATATATAGATATATCATTTTGCTGCTTCTGAAATTGGTTTATGATGCGTGCTGCTGCTACTGCTGCTGATTTATGCAGGATTTTCAGTGGTGGCAGGGGAACAAATTACAATTTTTTCAAAAACAATAATAAAAATAATAACAACGGTTTTTTAAAATTCATTAAAAGCGTTGTAACATATTTCCCACCAAAACTTATCATACCTTTAACAACGGTTTATTCTAGAATACCGGTTGTTATTAAAACTTTCCACAACGGCTTATTTATTATACTCCGTTGTAATTAACTATATTCACAACGGGTTTAAAAAAAATAGCGTTGTTATAATATTTCCCACCAAAACTAATCATACCTTTAACAACGGTTTAATTTAATAGAACCGTTCTCGTATCTTTCCCACCATAATTATTCACCCGTTTTAACAACAGTTATCTAGTAATAACAACGACTTCTTACCGTTGTTAAAACTATTAACAACGGTATTTTCATTAAATCGGAACCGTTGTTAAAACCTTTAACAACGGAGGCTTTAACAACGTCCGCTTTTTAATATTACAACGGTTTTTAACCGTTGTCATTTCCTGTTTTTGTAGTAGTGATAGCTTGAATGAAAAGATTGAATTACAACTTAAAATGTAACCAAGTGTTTGAACAAAGTAATAACCAAATGTCTAACTAAATATGAAACAAAGAGAAACTTGTGTGCTTAAACTAAGGACAATGTAAGGGAGAAATATGTTTGAAGATAGTGTAAAATATGATGAAAAAGATATGAAAACGATGCCCCTAAGTGTCGAAGTCCCTCTCCTTTATATACGGAGAGGGACTTGAAACGTAAGTATTCACAAAGCCAAAACCCCGATCGGGGAATGGGAACCCCGATCGGGGTTTCACTAACCCAGCTATTATTTCTTAATTGCTCAATTAACTGCTTGAGAATCCTATGCTATGCCTTTAAACTCCTTAATTCTCCGGTTAATTGCATAGTCTTGGCATCCCATGAGCATCCAAAGGAGCATCCTATGTTGAGTTGTTGACTCCTTGCATTGGGCTTCTTTTTGGTTTCTCATTTGCATATCAACCCATTTCACAAATCTTCATGCTTGGCTTGTCATTCTCCATACTATCCTTCCATGATCCATCTTGCTTCCATTAGCTTGTTAGACTTTGGTGCTTGCTAATGTACTAGGAAAAAGCCTCTAAATGCTTAGATTCCTGCAAAACGTAGCAAAAACGAGCAATGCACCTCGAACACGTAATTAGCTCACAAATATACTAAACAAAGTATAATAATCATGTAAAATCGAGCTAAATTAGGGAGCAAAACCATATAAAAACTAGACATATCAAACTCCCCCAAGCTAAACCCTTGCTTGTCCTCAAGCAAGCACATAAGACCAAGACAAGAGAGAAAAACAACCAAGTCAACATAATTGCAATATCCAATTTTAAACTCTCAAGCATAATGACTCAAATCCCGAAACAACATGGGCATAAGGATAATGCAATAAACATGGATGAGATTTACATGGGCGTAGTATGAAAGACTTGAAATGAAACTTTCTGCTCTTGCATGATCTTTTGACTTATGGACTCTCACGATTCACTCAAACTCGTTTAAATGTGAAAGGATTTTTATGAGTAACACTCACCTATCCTCGACTTATGAGAGTGTGCCCGCAATCTAATATGGTAAGAATTTCAAAACTACAAGCCAAAAACATTCAAATGCAAGCATGAAAAGGAAGCCATATGTAAGAAGAAGGTTAATAAGAAATGGGTGAGAAAGGGGAACAAATGATTTATGGTATGTGAAGCTGAGTCAAGCTAGCAACAACCATATGTAAGGATGCTCAATCCCAAAACTATCCCAAAATTTCCAATATAATTCTCAAGAAAACTCTCCAAAATATATGAATAAAAAACATGAGAGTTTCTTAAATCATCGTTTTCTACTTTTTTTTTTCAACATATAAGATATGCTTCTTTTTTTTTTTTTTTTTTTTTTTTTTCATTTCATGCTTTTGCTTTCTTTTTCTCTTTTTCTTTTTTCATCTTTTTCTTTATTTTCTTTCATTTCCTTCATTTTTTTTTCTTTCTTTTACATATCAAAGCATTAAGACCAAGCCCACAATGATATTTCAAAATACAAAAAAACCCAAATGAGCACCCATACACAATTAATCAAAGCTACAAGCTCAACAAGGTAGGCATTTTTTGTATGTAGCTAAGGGTAAATTTTTGTGAACGGGTTCAAAAAGGCAATTTTAATCATGTGAATGACTCCAAAATGCTAACAAATGAATGCATGCTTATAAAGAAATGAAATCAAAACCATACTTGTGCGTATTTGATATAGCACAAACCATAAGGAGACCTACACTCACCTAAAAGAGACCTGATGATATGGATGCATCGGTCTAAGGAGGTTTTACTTTACCAATTTATGGCTTGCCAAAACTCAAGATCAAGCTTATTAGGTTCAATTTCCATCTTTCACCTACTATGTCAAGACATCCCCATGAATGCAGTTATCCCGTCAAATAATAGAGAATCATTAGATATTAAGCTAAAATTGGGGCATACAAATGGGAACAACTATGTAAACCATGACCAAAGTAGGCAAGTAAAGCATGTGAAGCACAAATGTAGCACAAAATTTTCAAAGTTTCATAAATTTCCTAACTAAATGCAACTACTAACTAAAATGCAAATGCAATCCCCCCCCCCCCCCCAAGCTAAACACAACATTGTCCTCAATGAGCCAACATGTAAATCACCCAAGCTAACCGTAAAAATGGTTCAAAACACAAAACAGGGAAGACAAGAGGTTATATTTAATGGGGAGTGAGAAAAGTTAAACTAAAGTGCAAAGCAAAAAAGAACTTACTAGACTAGCTAGCCTCCCCCCAAGCTAGTATAAATATGGGGGAATCTTCCAAAGTGATGAAGTAAATGATGTTTCCTTGGGATTTAAATGAAGAAAATTGAAGAAGAAAGATAGAGTATACTGTCGGTTTTCGAATAAGAAGAATGCTGTAATTTTTGTTTTCGCATAAAACTAAATACAAAACAGACGACTTGGGGAATAAAACCCCGGGGTTGACCTTCTGTAAGTCCGTTGACTTTCTTTCTCGTCTGTGTTTTGCAATAGGAACTTCCCTAAACGGGTTTTCGTAATTGGGGATGCGTGAGTTTCCTCATCGACTCTTCTTTTCTTCATTTCTTCCCTAAAAATTACCAAAAATAAACATCGTCAAGTCTAGTTAAGTCCAAAAATAATAGTAGGCTTAATATTCAAGGTGGGTACTATCCAATCGGATTTTCGAGTAGAATCCGATTATGGGCTCATAACGGACTGAAATGCGACGGTTTCTACCCAACTAAACTAACTTCGATTAAACATTAAGTTAAAACTGAGAAATCATAAATTATCGATTTAAAATATTTAATCAAAAAAAGTAAAAGAGAGTTTTGATAAAGTTAAAGAACTTTACTAAATACCCATGATTATAAACTCGGGGGTGTTACAAAGGGGATGCATTTCCACTGCATCACCTTTAGATCCGCCACTGATTTTTACGGAGTAATTCATTTAGAGAAAAAAAAGCTTAATTTGATTGACGGGATAATGTAAGGTGATTTCTTATCTAAAACAAGAATAATTTATTTTCTCAATACATTAAAATTTCAAAAAAAATTTGTTTGCTTGACGATTCCGACTTACAAGCTCTTCGATTCAATGGCTAAATGGATCGCAATTCTTGTTATGATACTCATAATCACATTACGTATTGTTGTCTCTACGTTTAAGTCTATCCTCATCTTCATTCGACATTTGGGCCTACATTTAGAGTTGTCATATATGACTGACCCAAATACGCGAAAACCCGACTGAATAGGACCCCAGAATTTTGCAAACCACGATGCGAAGACGAGCAGTGAAAAAAACCTGACCCGACCCGGCCTGATATTGCTCCAATAAAATTGATGACCCGACATTTGTTAAAGTTAATATTGATCAAAATGAAATTGATTTAAAATTTAGATCGATATGTTTGACTTAATAATGATGTAACTAAACCAAACATAAATTGATAACTAAACTTAATGGTAAAAAATAAAGGTAATGCGACAAAGTAATGAGCCTGATAATGACCCGACCCAAACCCGACCGTACTCAGTACATCATTTGACCCGAAATGATCAGGCGCGATAACGAAACGATCTAAACTCAAGTCGACCTAAAAAGGGAGGTTGACCGATATTGTAACACCCCGCCTCACACAAGAGCTTTCAGAAAGACCTTCCCTAGTGGGGCGAGTGCTATGGCCTTAGTTTCCCGAGGTTGTAAATATCAAATCAAATTCTCAAAACAAATTAAATTACATTATTAAATGAAATGTCAAATACAATGATAAGGTCGTTTATTACAAAATATATACAACTAAAATATAAACTCTACAAGCCGACTCGTGATTCGCGTTCATGCCTAACGTCACGTTCCCACAACATCAACATATCAACAATTACCTTCTACTCAACTACTTACCCTTCTCTAAATATCAAATAGATCACTGTAGGTTCCAAAACATAAAATGACCAGCTCACATGTATATAATCAACATCATATGAAATCATAATACAATCATTACACATATCCGGTTCCATCACGAAACACAATGACTATGCCATCAACAAGCAAATGTAGCCACCAATTGCGGTGCCATAAACAAGCACACTGCCAATGTTAGGGCATGTGGTAAGAACAATGGGACCTACCGCAACAGGTCACCCATACAACCAGGTCATCACCACATGCACTATCTTCACCTTGGTGGAAACCATGAAAAGCGACCCGCAAAATCTATAGAGCTGATTTCCCGCAACCATTCTCCAAACACCATAATCACAAAATATCAATCTATCAATATCACCATAGCAACCCAAACTCCATCAACATGCCACAATTATAAGCATCAATGCAATTGAAGAGTCTATCGATCCCAAATACCCAAGAGGGGGGGGGGGGGTGAATTAAGTACAGATAAAGTATGCCTACTTTTTCGTTTGTCCGTATGAGCGTGAATGAGCAATGAGTAGTTTGAATTTATTGATTAAACTCGACCTAACTAATTGCTTGTGGTTTGTTTGAAAACAAATAAATATGTAAATCATACAAAGAAACAAGAGACACAAGGATTTTTGAAGTGGTTCAGTTTCACACGTTGAAACCTACGTCCACTATTTCCCGATTAATAATTCTAGTACCTTCATACGGATTAAAAAACTACTAACCCATTCGTACAACTAACTCTATTTGTAACTCAAGGTGATTATTGTTAAATACTCGATTCTATCTTACGTTAATAAGAAAATGTTTTTTTTTGTTTGTTCTTTGGTGTTCACACAATTGAACGGATAAGAACAAATCTAGCACTATTATTAAATAACGTTTCTTCAAAAGTAAGATGCAAGAAAGATACGAGTTTTCAAAAATAGGTTTTGCAAAATAAAAATTTTACATGAAATATTTATCCCAATGAAAAATATAAAATCTAATGTGAAAAGCTTGATTTCAATGCATGAGGTGCATGGGTATTTATAGTAGTAGAGCTAACTAGGTTTTAATTCAAACCCTAGTATAGCCGTGACCTAACTTGGTTACGAAGATAAGTCTAGGATACATTTACAAACCCTAATTCAGCATATGTCTCCCCTGTGCAATAAGAAAGATATTAGGTTTAGAATCCTACTTAAACTCTTACTGAACGCGAGAGCTATTCACAAACAATACGGCTGATAAGCCAAAGTTTCGTGAAGCCTTAGTCCAACACGGTTTTAACAAGATATATTTAGGGTTTAGATTTGAACATATATGAAACTATAGATAGTATGACCACTCATATGTTGTTTTACTACTCAATAGAGAAATCACAAAGATGTTCAAATTAAATAAATTTAAGCTATGTTCTACCATAAATACACCTCTTATAAAACCTTGTTTAAAAACTTTATTCAAAACAGTTTTAAAATATTAAAACAGCCATACCGATTTCCGTAGCTCTAAGGTTATAGTAGAATCACTTATAACCTTGAGCCTGGTAAGTAAGGATACAGGTAAACCAGCTATAACTTTACTTCCCAAAATTACTATTTAAAGATACCGTTATTGGATGACGACCTATACTATAAAATCTTCCTGGAGATCTTCAGTATGTTGATCCTCACTTCATTCCAATCTGGAGCTCTCCATCTCGAGCTCCGCAAGCTAACTCAATTCTTTATCTTTGATCTGGAGCTTGAATTTTGCCAAAGTTATGACAGAACCAGTCATAGCTTCACCGCAGCAGTTCCAAGGTTATGACTGAATGACCTATAAACTTACAATACCTTTGCTTCTCAAATCATCAAGCTTATAGATGAACAAGTTATAACTTTAAGTGCCAAACCATGTTTAATATATCAAAGACTAAACAAACAATTACAACCACAAGCATATATATTATAAGACCAAACATGTCATTATCAAAACCAAACATATGACTATATGGTTCAACAAATTCACCCTTTTTAATGATGACAAGCCTCTAATGATTTGTGACTAAGGTAAGTTCCCCCTCAACATAATACTATAAAAATCATAATAGGGTAGAACGCAAGTACAAGATATTCAAGACAGCAGTATAAGCACCTAAGGACCTAAGAGATTAAAGCTCTTGACAAGGAGCAAGCTTAGGCAATTAACTCAAATCAAGGTTTTATCTTCCCCCCTCGTGGCATCATCGAAAAGATCAAAACAAACATGAAATGAGTACAATAATACTAAACACGGAAAGCATTAAATAGTCACATAAGCATATTATAGCAAAAACAATTGTTCAAACGCCAAGTAGTGCAAAATACGAAGTGTTTTATACAACCACCACAAAAAAATGCCAACTAGGCCGAATAATTTTTTTTTTAAAATAGGGCAAGGACAGGGTAAATCAGGGGCACGACCATTATTAACCACATTAGGGTTAACATAGCCAGGACGGGTTTGGAACTCGAGGGAATCCAATTAATCAAAGGAAGATCGAACATGATTAGCCTGACGGTGAGGCAGATGTCGAAGTTGACCACTTTACGAGTAAGAGCCTTCGCAGCTTCATGAACAACATGCATGTCCTCCCGCATCCTCTTCCCATCTATAACCAGCAAACCCCCATGACAGACCAGAATTCTCAACCTGTCATCCTGATGAAACACCTCATGTTGGACATCCAACAAAGTTCGCTCCAGTGATTCTAAGCGATCATCCATACGTTGCATCTAGGACGCCACATCAGCACTGACCCCACTTGCCCCTGCACTACTACCAGCCAAATTCCCTTGTTGTGCTGGGCCAAAAACCGAGACCATCCATGTCAATACCGAGGCCTGTGTCTCGAATTTCTCCAATATGGTAAACATAAAGCATCATGCTTTGTGTCCAGTAGCTGCATCACATAGGAACTTTCAACGGATTTTTCTCCAGGTTCACCCTTGACCACAAAAACCCAACTCCGGGCCCGTAGCACCAATACCCGTGAATTTCAGAAACTTTGTCACACATGCCATCTCGGCAAAACAACCCACAAATGTGCGGATGAACAACCTTTTTTATCTCCAGAAGACGAGAGATCCACATTCCATAAGGAAGATCATTGGTAGTGGATGGCTTGTCCTTGGTGACCATCATGCTTATTTGAAGAATACGATGAAAGACAGTTAAGGGGAGATGAATTTTCTTGGCCTCTATTCACTGCCACACAACAACCATCTCATAACTCGACACCTTGTCACGACCACCCTTTCGTGGTAAAATAGTGTTCCAAAGAAAATTTAAAAATGAATTTCATTTTTAGAGAGAAGTTATTAGTGAACACATGACCAACCGACGAGACATCACTATCAAAGTACCTTTTTACCACCATGTTTTCCTTTTTTGACACATTATTCCATTCTTGACTCGGGTTTATTTCGATTCCATCATCAGGAACCCCAAACGCCAAGCAGAAATCCGGAACAAAGACAACAACTTCTTCACCATTAACTATGGCATGCAAGAACCCAATACTAAATGAAACAGAGGCATAAAATTAAATTACCTCAACCAGATATATGGTCCCCGAGAACTGACAGATTTGGGACCAACCTTGGAAATCCAAGAATTGATCAAAAAACTAAAAAGCTTCAGCGTTTTTATGCCACCCCTTCGGATAAAACTGACCACCATGTATCTTGTAATTGTTAACCCGGTTGACAAGAATTTGTTCACTATTGGTGAGACGGACTTTGTCAAGTTCTTCCTCCGTTGCATGAGGCATTGCCTCGCGAAACAGGGGCCTGCTTATCCCATCACTGCCGCGAACAAGCAAAACAGCATCGTCATCATCAACCGCCATGTCACCAGCCTTCCGTTTACCTTTATCGGTCTTGCTGCGTTTTCCAACAGTAGCATCCCCTCGAGAACCACATGGGTTTTCAGTGTTGGTGTCAGGGGGAGAAACATAGGAAGGTTTAGGGTGGGTATTTTTGGAAGAGCGGGTTGATCGAAGACGGTTTAAAGGGGTAGATTGGTTAGTGTCCATGGTGAGTGAAGGTGAGAAGTTTTTTGTGTGAAAACAGGGGGATTTTTGCGTGAGGAGAGAGAGAGAGGGAAAAGTGAGGGAGGTGATGTCTGATGATGATGAGAAAGTGGTATATTTATGGGTTATTATGAGAAGTGAAAGGGTATGTTGAATAGGGTAGAAATAGAGTATATATTGCCGTGTAGGAAAGATTCTTTTTTCTTCTCCTTTTTTTTTTAAATAAGGGAAAATATAAAATCTAGGTTGAATAAGATAAATAGGATGTGCTAGATTTTAGGAAAGGATATATTTTTGTAGAGAGTTTTTGGCAATGTAGGAAACATTGGCAAATCGTGGATACATATTTAACAAAAAGTATAATGTCAAGTAGACGGATTATTCTAATGATTATAATACACCGTTGTAACATGCATAAACTTTCAGCGAAAAATATGGACACATTCATACAATTTCATCAAATATAGTCAATCATAGAACGAAGAAAATATTATGTCAAGTTTAATTGTCACCGATTAAACCAATTTCCAACCGCAAAGTCTCAAAACGTTCTCTAACCAAAGCTTTAGTCAGAAATGTCAGCCCATTGTTTTTCAGTACTACAAAATTCAAGTCTTATGTTCCACTTTTCTACTTGGTCTCTAAGAAAGTGGTGACTAATTTCGATGTGTTTTATACGCGAGTGTTGTGCAGGATGTTTAGAAATAATGATAGCACTCGTATTATCACATAAAATAGGAACACCACCAACATTCACACCATAATCAGATAATTGTTGCTTAAGCCAAAGCAATTAAGAACATACTAAGGCTGCAGCAATATAATCAGCTTTTGCAGTAGATAAGGCAACTGAATTTTGTTTCTTCGACCCCCAAGAAATGATGCATGGCCCAAAAAACGTGGCTATGTCAGGCGTACTTTTTCTGTCTAGTGAGTATCCTACATAATCTACATTTGAATACCCTATGAGATCGAAATTACATTCAAGAGGGTACCATAGGTATAATTGAGAAGTGCCAATTAAATACTTCAAAATTCTTTTAACTGGAATCATATGTGATTCTTTAGGGCACGATCACACACACATACACTAAATATAATATCATGTCTGCTTGTAGTTAAGTAAACAAGTGAGCCTATCATACCTCGATAAGTTGTCTCATCGATAGACTTACGTCTTCATCTTTAGTTAGTTTCTTATCCCTAACCATAGGAGTGGCCATATGATGAGAATTCTCCATTCCAAACTTTCTGATTAGCTCTTTGATTTACTTTTGTTGGTTTATCATTATACCTTCTTTTATTTGTTGGATTTGTAGTCCAAGGAAGAGCTTGAGTTCTCCCATCATTCTCATCACAAATTCAGAGGTCATAACTTCTGAAAAATAGTCACATAGTTTATTATTAGTTGAACCAAAAATAATATCATCTACGTTAATTTGTACAACTAATATATCTGCCCCTCGAATTTTCAAAAATATGTTTTATCGACATATCCTCTTTTGAAATTGCTTTGAAGTAAAAATTTGACAATCTGTCGTACCGTGCTCTTGGTGGTTGTTTCAAACCATGTAGAGCTTCTTCTAATTTAAAAACATGGTTTTGAAACTTGTTATCCTAGAATCTGGGAGTTTCTCCACAAAGACTTCTTCTTCCAAATAACCGTTAATAAAAGCTGTCTTAACGTCCATTTGAAATAATTTACGTCCTTCGTGAGATGGAAATAATATTAATAATCTAATAGCCTCAAGTCGAGCTACGGGAGTGAAGGTTTCATCGTAGTCAATCCCTTCTTGTTGCTTGTATCCTTAAATAACTAATCGAGCTTTGTTTAGCACAATAAACCCCGTGTCATCTAGCTTATTTCTGAACACCCATCTTGTACCAATGATTCATCGTTCTTTCTGTCTAGGAACCAAGTGCCAAACTTTGTTCCTTTCGAATTGTTGTAATTCTTCTTGCATAGTAATAATCCAGTCTGGTTCAGTGAGGGCTTCCTTGATATTCTTGGGTTCAATGGTAGAGAGAAAGGAATAGTAGGAGCAAAAGTTAATCAGAGATCTTCGCGTTTGAACACCTTTTCTTAGATTACCAATGATTATTTCCATTTCTTGGATGTCTCAGGCACTTCTTCATTTGAGTTTGAGGTGAAGGCTTCAAGTGGCTCGGAATTAAGGATGGGTGGTAACAACCCGAAAAGTACCCAATTTGCTTAAACAATAGCTTATGGATACTTTTCAGTAGAACTTAAGTTTTTAAAATAGGAAATTTTGTTCGGAGTCGTATTTTGAAATTCCGCGTTCGTATTTGGAGTTTTTGAGGGATTTCATGAAAAGACCGTTTTTGGGTCATCTTTGACTTTTCTTGACTTTTAAATCGTCTTTGACTTTTACTTGACTTTTTAAAGTCGTCATTTATTTTTTTATTTATTTTTAAGTCGTCTTAAACTTTTCTGAACTTTTAAGCCATTTTTGACTTTTCCCGACTTTTTAGTCGATTTTGACTTTCGTTGACTTTTCCCGACTCGTCTTGCGATTTTGAAGACCGAAATTTTATTTAAAAAAATTATATTTTTGATTTATTTTTATTAAGATTTATTAGGATTTATCATAATTTAATATAATTATTTTGAATTTATTCGGAATTTAAAGAATAACGTTTACGGTTTTAACCGATCGTCATTTAACTATTCCCGACGCATCGTAAAGCGCGCAACAAACTCGAAACTCGACTTTTGCATGAGTCACGCGGCCATGTCATCGTTTTCCACTCACGATTGGATATTTTAATTGATTCGATTAAAATAATACAAATATCTTAGATATTTGTTACTTTATCGATCCGTCAACGGAGATTAAGCAAATCGAGCAAAAACAGACCCGTTGTCTCACCATACCACACGGCTCTCCTCTCCTTTTTCCCTCCTCTAATAGACTTTGATATTTTCATTACTTTTGATTAATATATCATAATATCTAGTTCACTATTCGCTTTATCGATCAGTTAACGAAAATTACGCAAAACGCTCGAAATCGGACCCGACAAGCACAATTCCACACGGCACACTTACCCACTCTTAAGCCTTGATATTTTCATTATTTTACATTTTAATCTCATAATATCTTGATATTAACTTGATCGTAAATTATATTTAATCGTTTACCGTAAAACAATTATTAAACGCGAGTCAATTACGGAACAACAATTTCAAAACTAGACACCTTTATGTGTCTATAAACACACGGCACACACCCACCCATATGACTCACAAACAACTTTTCATTTTACAACAAATCAAAATAAGATCAAAACCTCACTTTATTTAATCGTTCTTCGCGTTCTTCATCGTTCATCTTTAGTTCATCATCGTTCTTGAGCAAAACATCCATAAATCCTTCATTTCTTAATTAAATCCTTCCTAATTTATATTTCTAGGATCTCCTCTTCGCTCTCCATCTTCTAGTACGGTTTATTTTCAATTCCGTCAAGATCGTTTTCAACATTTAATTATGGAAAATTTAGTTTAAGTTCTAATAATTGTTTTTCTTGTTATTTCTTATAGGAGAAGAGTTTGAAGACGAATTTGGGGACTCTTATATTTTGGGTGAAGATTAGTAGAGGGTTTTCTTAATTATTACTTCTTATTATTATTTTGTGCTAAGTGGATTTTGCTAGCTAAGGTAACATTTCCGATTTACTCGACGAATTGAATGTCACATAGTTTTAGTTTATGTTCATATTATGTTTATTTAGGATTTGAGTTAGTAGTATAGCCTTAAGTTTTATTTATTTGGTTTTTTTTTGGTTCATCTTTATTTTTGGTTCATATTATGATGATTTATGATTTTTAGTTAGTATTATGTTTTATGGACTTTTGATGGTGTTTTATGATTCCTTATGATTTTTATGTTTTATGGAATATTATTGTTGTTTTATGATTTTGATGATTTTTAAGTTGAAGTAAATTTGATGATGAATTATTGTTTTTGGTAAATTTTAAGTTGTAGGAAAGTTTTATGATGATTTTTGGTTCTTGATGATTTTTAAGTTATAGTAAAGTTTTATGTATATTTATTGTTCTTGATGAATTTTAATGATTTTAACAAGTTATGATTTTTATTGTTGTTTATGAAATTTTAACAAATTTAATGTTCTTGACAAATTTTGATGATGTTGACTAAGTTATGATTTTGTATGAATGTTGTTAAAATGGTTGTTTGATGATTAAAAACATGTTGGAAGTGATTTGGTGTTGTTGTTGGTGAACCGTGGGGTTGGCAGCCAGACCGGACCAAACCGGACCGGTCCAGGCCGGTTCAGACCCGGTCTGGGTTGGTCAAGGTGGGTCCGGGTTTTGGTCTTTGGGTTGTGTCGATGTTTGATTGATTGGTTGTTGTTTTGACGGGGTTTAAGTACGTTAAAGCATGCGGGAATTATTAAGAAACGGTTTTAATGAAAGTGTAAAAATCTGCCATTTTTCAGCCAAAACAGCCCGTGGGCCCATCCAGGCCCATATTGGGTCCGGCCCATTTCAGCCCGTGGGTCCCACCTTGGGACTCGTGTCGGTTTTTGAGTTATCGTCATTTTTATCGTGTTTTGTACTATTTAGCAAGTGGGAAATATTAATAAGTAAAATATTTAATTAAAAAGGTTTTCATAAAATTATTATTTCTCACATGTTAGAAATTATAATACGAGATTAGTTTACGTTGAATCATGTAAGTCAAGCGGGTTTTGGGTATAATATGATAATTCACATGTTAGAAGTAGTAATAAAATAACTTGTAATGAATATGTTGATTTTATGTCTATGTGATAAAGACTCTGCTTCTAGCCGGTTTGATCCAACGGGTTTGGTCAAACTAAGATCTAGTCAGACCCGATTTGACTGATGACCCGTCGCGGGACTAGGGTCGGGGATTTGTCTTCAAGTATGTTTGTATTTAATTAATGAATTAGCCTTAGTAGATATGAGGCGATATGATATTTGATTATTATTGATATGCAATTAGTCACATGATAGGATGTTTTCCCGTGACTGATTTATTATATGGTTGGTGTCGTGTTGACTAAGTACCCATAGAGAATTATGGATATATGGCGTCTTGACCATTCTAATTCTAAATGAGTAGCTTGGACCATGACATTGATAGGCTCGTACTATCTTTAACGAGCATATGGAGTTCACAGCTTGATAGCTTTTGTGTCCCGGCTTGGTGGGTTTATATCCAAGTCGGGGCATGGCTGCCTGATCCGTTTTGGGACTGGAGTCAGCTTAAGTACTAGCCATCTCTGCTTAGGGGGTCGCCTAGTAGAGTTTCTCATAGACGGTTATGTCATGGGACGGGGAACGGAATAGCTGTTGTCGCTAGGTCTGATCAGTCTAGGACTAGGATGTTTTCCTACCTTGTGGTATAGCCTCGAGTTACAGAAGTCGACTATTGACTGGGCTAAGAACTTATGCCTGTTTGTAGAAGTATTAGTCTTTCATGTTGTATGATTCTATGAGTTCTAGAAGGTGAGATGCAAGCCGGCTAGGATTGATAGAGTTTGGATTAACGATTGTTAACTGAACTGATTCACATGATTACGTGTTGATTAGGGTTTGAGTGTATCATGGCCACGTTACAGGGTAACCTCTGAGCTAGCATACCAGCTTCCCTACCTCTTGTTATATTTTATTATCGGTTTCACATGATAGCTTTCATATGATAGGTTATATGTTAGTTAACTGTTTCATGACATGAAAACCATATCATATATGTTAAGGTTTTGTATTTTAGATATACATTGCTTTTATGTTTTTCATGTTTCATTAAACTCGACATTTCGTGGCTGGGAGAACTCGGAGTTACTCCCCACTGACTGTGGCTTCCGTGTTTATATTTAATGCGGTCGAACAGGTGGTGATGCATATTTTGGGTACATGACGAGCTAGCGAGTGAAGTATTTACCTTGGACCTATATTCGGTTCATAGTTTGTATATTATTATACACTAGTTTATTTCCGTATTTATACGGGAGATATGTCTCCCGTCTTGTATATTTCTTTTGTAGAATTTTATTTCCGTATTGTAACGAACCTTTTTATTATGTAATGACACCTTCGTATTGTATTCATATCTTTTATGTATTTAAAATATTTTTTTTCTTTCCGCAAATTTGAGGGTGTCACAGTTGGTATCAGAGCTATTTTGCTCCCGACGCACGTTTGTGTACCCTTGCATAAATAACTTGACCTTAAAAATAATAAACCGTGAGATAGAAGGGTAAGATGGGTAGATTAGGATTTATGTTGTAGTCTCTTTGTTCTTGCTAAATGATAAGTACTAATCTGTGTTTTCATTTTGCAAGATGCCTCCGAGGATTGACAACACTATTTTAGCAGCTCTTACCGTAATTATCCAAAACCAGCAGAACCAGCAAAACCAGCAGGCTAATCCGATTCCTACTCCTGTTCCTGATCGTGAGAGACACGGGAGTTATACGTGGGTTGCTTCACAGCTATCGAGGAGTCAAGCCAAAACCTATGATGGCGAAGTTGATCCCGTTAAACTTTCGGTGTGGTTACGAGAGATGGAGAAGAGTTTTTCTCTTTACGATGTCCTTGAAGAGGACAAGGTCCGTCTAGCTTCTCACTTCTTAGAGAAGGAAGCGGATCAGTGGTGGACTCTTTCGGGTCCTACCGCGAAGTTGGAGCCTAATTTCGGGTGGACTCGTTTCCGTGAGCTCTTGGAAGCGAGGTTTTACCCCGACGAGTTGAGACAGCAAAAATTGAAGGAGTTCATGGATTTTAAACAAGGACTTCTTTCTGTTCAGGAGTTTACTACCCGGTTCAATGAGTTGGCTCATTATGCCACTCGACTTATTAGGGTAGAGGAAGACAAAGCTTTCTTTTATTTGGGAAAGCTTTCTCCCCAGATAAAGGGGAAGATCAGTAGAGGCTCTACTTCTTTTGTCTCGATCTATAATGATGCCATCTGGGCGGAGAGTTCTATCAGGGAGATTGCCGAGGAAGCTCGTGCTTCTTATGTTGCTCCTAACTCTTTTGGCAAGAGGCCTTTATATCCTTCTTCTCGTCCTTCCTTTTCTCCCTCTTTTCCAAACAAGAGGAGAAACTTTCAGGGTGGACAAGCTAATCAGAGGAGCCGCCCCTTTATTCCCAGCAACAACAACGATCTTAAAGATCGTATGTGCTTTCGGTGCAAGAGGCCTATTCATCCGGGTGTTGGTTGCTTCAACAAGCCCCTAGTATGTTTTAGTTGTCAAAAACCGGGGCACAGGTTTAATGAATGTCCCGAGAGGAAGAAGACGGTTTCTACACCGGTTATTTCTGGGCGACCTAAGGGTCGTATCTTTATTATGAGCCGTGCTGAGGCGGATGCCCAACCCGATATTGTGACGGGTATGTTCTCGATTTATGATTTACCGTGTTTAATTTTATTTGACACGGGAGCTTCTTTATCTTTTATTTCCATGAGACTATCCGATAAGTTACCGCTTAAAGCTTCAGTAGGAGAAACTACTCCTATATCGTTACCATCCGGAGAAGTATTTTCATGTTCTTATCTTCATTCCGACATTCCAATATCCATAAATGGATCTATTTTTCCGGCGAATCTTTTACGTTTTCCTCTTGAAGAGTTCGATATTATTTTGGGCATGGATTGGTTATCTACTCATCATGCTCGATTCGAGTGCCGTGATCAGAAAATTATTCTTAAAAGTCCTTTGGGTGCTCGTATTTCTTATCAAGGGGTTAGAAAGCAAGCTAGTGTGAAGTTAATCTCAGCTATGAAAATGTTGAATGTTTTAAAGAAGGGTCATCAAGCATTTCTATGTGTAGTGACTACTTCCGATTCTTCTCTTCCTTCTTTAAAGGATGTTCCTATTGTTCGGGAATTTCCCGATGTATTTCCCGATGAATTACCCGGGATTGCTCCTGAAAGGGATGTTGAATTTTCCATTGATCTAGTTCCTGGAACTGGACCAATTGCCAAAGCTCCTTATCGTATGGCTCCTTCTGAATTGAAGGAGTTGAGAATTCAACTTGATGATTTAATTGAGAAAGGTTTTATTAGGCCTAGTGCTTCTCCTTGGGGTGCTCCCGTATTATTTGTCAAGAAGAAAGACGGTTCTATGCGAATGTGCATTGATTACCGTGAATTGAACCGTGTCACAATCAAAAACAAATATCCTCTTCCTCGTATCAATGATCTTTTTGACCAGTTACGGGGTGCTTCTACTTTCTCTAAAATTGATCTTAGATCGGGTTATCATCAGATTCCCGTTCGGGAAGCAGATATTCCGAAGACTGCTTTCAGCTCGAGGTATGGTCATTTCGAATTCAATGTGATGCCATTCGGTTTGACTAACGCTCCAGCTATATTCATGGATCAGATGAATCGTACCTTCCGGGAGTATCTTGATAAATGCGTGGTGGTATTCATTGATGACATTCTGATCTTTTCAAAATCTAAGGAAGAACATGCCATTCATCTTCGAACCATTTTGAGCGTTCTTCGACGCCAAAAGTGGTATGCTAAGTTCTCCAAATGTGAATTCTGGTTGGCCGAGGTATCTTTCCTTGGTCATGTCATTTCCAAAGACGGTGTTATGGTCGATCCCGCGAAAATTGAGGCAGTTGTAGATTGGAAAAGTCCGAAAAATGTGTCCGAAATCCGGAGTTTCCTTGGTTTAGCAGGCTATTATCGTCGGTTTGTGAAAGATTTCTCCAAATTAGCTAGACCGATGACACAATTGCTAAAGAAGGAAGCAAAGTATGTTTGGACCGATGAATGTGAAATTGCCTTTTTGGAATTGAAGAAGAGATTGACTACCGCACCGGTTTAACTTTACCAGATGATGAAGCGGATTATGATGTATATTGTGATGCTTCAAAGCATGGTTTGGGATGTGTCTTGATGCAGAATAGAAAGGTTATTGCTTATGCTTCTCGACAACTCAGGGTTCATGAAGTGAATTATCCGACTCATGATCTTGAGTTAGCAGCTGTAGTACATGCCTTGAAACTTGGAGACATTATCTTATTGGAGTTCATTGCCGAATTTACACCGATCATAAGAGCTTGAGGTGCATTTTTACTCAGAAGGAATTGAACATGAGGCAGAGGAGATGGTTGGAGTTAGTGAATGATTATGATGCTGAGTTGATTTATCACGAGGGAAAAGCAAATGTCGTGGCAGATGCTTTGAGTAGAAAGACTAGTCATTCATTAAATGCTCTTGGTACTTTACCCGATGAACTAGTAACCGAATTTCAGAAGCTTCAGATACAGTTCGTTGGGAAAGGATTTGATTATCTTGGTGCTTTGACCGCGGAACCTGATTTTTATCGAGAGATTCGTACTTGTTTACCGGAGGATGCTACTTTTATCGCCATTCGAGCAAAGATATCACTTGGGCAAGCAAAGGATTGTGTGGTAGATAATGATGGCTACCTTCGTTACCATGGTCGAATGTATGTTCCGAGAAGTGCCGAGTTGAGGAAGAGAATTCTTGATGAAGCTCACCTTTCTCCTTATTCTATCCATCCTGGTGGCGACAAAATGTATAAAGATTTGAGACCGCAATTCTGGTGGCCTAGGATGAAGATTGAAGTAAAGGAGTATGTTAGTAGATGTCTTACTTGTCAGAAGGTGAAGATTGAACATCAAAGACCCGGAGGTTTACTGCAACCTTTGGAAATTCCTATGTGGAAGTGGGAGTCTATTTCTATGGACTTCGTGATGGCTTTACCTAGGACTTCTAGTGGAAAGGATGCCATCTGGGTTATTGTAGACCGTCTAACCAAGTGTGCCAGATTTGTGCCTATCAAAGAAACTTGGAAGGTAGATGTTTTAGCGGGTGCCTATGTGAAAGAGATAGTACGCTACCATGGAGTTCCTAAAGATATAGTTTCAGATCGTGATCCGAGATTCTGTTCCCGATTCTGGACAGCCTTACAAGAAGCCATGGGTAGTAAAGTGTTGATGAGCACAGCATTTCATGCCGCTACTGATGGTCAGACCGAGAGGACGATCCAGACTTTGGAAGATCTTCTTCGTGCTTGTGCTTTGGACTTTCATGATTCTTGGGAGAAGTGTTTGCCTTTGGTGGAATTTTCTTATAGCAACAGTTATCATGCATCTATCAAGATGTCACCATACGAGGCTTTATACGGTAGGAAATGCCGTAGTCCTGTTTGTTGGGATCAAGTGCAAGATGATCATATGTTGAGTCCCGACATTGTTACTGAAACGATCGATCAAGTTCAAGTCATTCGTGAACGAATGAAAGCCGCTCAAGATCGACAGAAATCCTATGCCGATGTTCGTCGACGACCGCTTGAATTTGATGTTGATGACCGTGTATTCCTTAAAGTGTCACCTATGAAAGGAGTGAAACGGTTTGGAGTGAAAGGGAAGTTGAGTCCTAAATATATTGGACCGTTTCGTGTGCTTCAAAGAGTTGGTCCTGTTGCTTATCGTCTGGAATTGCCTCCGAACTTGAGCAAAGTTCATGATGTGTTCCATGTTTCGCAATTGAAGAAGTATATCAGTGATCCGAGTCATATTATTCAAGAAGAAGTGTTGGACTTGGAACCTAATTTGGCTTTGGAAGAAAGGCCGATTCGTATACTTGAAAGGGCTAACAAACAACTCCGAAACAAGGTGGTACCCTTAGTTCGTATCCTTTGGCGTTGTGGAAACGTCGAATCAGAAACTTGGGAACTCGAAGCTAAAATGTTAGCTAAATATCCCGAACTCTTTGCTTGAGGTAAATTTACTTCTTCCTTTCCTATTTCTATTCGATTTATTTTTCGAATATTCCGCTCCTGCTATCCAATATCGCTTTTTATAGATAGATTACTATAAGCTTTAGTTAGAAATTTTAGGAATAGATAATAGAGTTATTATTCTTACTATGAAATTTCTGAATTCAAAGCTTTTTGAAAATATTTTTATGATTTCAAGTAGTTTTACCGTCAAGGAATGTTGAGACTCGTTATTGGAGACGTTCGATAACTAGTTTTCTCATTTATTGATGCGAAAATGTACCTTTTAAAGTCTTTGACTTGGGACGTCGATGTTCTTAATGGCCGACGAGAACCTTCCGTTCCATCGATAAGATCCTATATTTTTATTACAAGTATATTTTAACAGTTTTGAAATAGACCTACATATATGTTACGTTCCTTCTTCTAAGTTTCGAGGACGAAACTTTTTAAAAGGAGGGGTGATTGTAACAACCCGAAAAATACCGATTTTTCTAGTAAAAATATTACTAACACTTTTCAGTAGAACTTAAGTTTTTAAAATAGGAATTTTTGTTCCAAGTCTTATTTTGAAATTCCGCGTTCGTATTTGGAATTTCTGAGAGATTTCGTGAAAAGACCGTTTTTAGTCATCTTTGACTTTTCTTGACTTTTAAGTCGTCTTTGACTTTCCTTGACTTTTTAAAAGTCGTCATTGACTTTTTCCTTGACTTTTAAGTCGTCCTAAACTTTTCTTGACTTTAAGGCATCTTTGACTTTTCCCTCGACTTTTCAGTCAACTTTGACTTCCGTTGACTTTTCCCGACTCGTCTCATAAGTATGAAGACCGAAATTTTATTTAAAAAAATAATATTTTTGATTTATTTTTATTTAGATTTATTAAGATTTATCATAATTTAATATACTTATTTTGAATTTATTCGGAATTTAAAGAATAACGTTTACGGTTTTAACCGAACGTCATTTAACTATTCCCGACTCATCGTAAATCCCGTAACAAATTCGAAACTCGACTTTGGCATGAGTCACGCGGCCATGTCATCGTTTTCCACTCACTTGGGATATTTTAATTCTTTCGATTAAACTAATACAAATATCTTAGATATTTGTTACCTTATCGATCCGTCAACGGAGATTACGCAAATCGAGGAAAATCAGACCCGATATCACCTATCCCACATGGCTCTCTTTCCCCTCTAATAGACCTTGATATTTTCATTACTTTTGATTAATATATCATAATATCTAGATATTATTTCACTTTATCGATCAGTTAACGAAAATTACGCAAAACGATCGAAATCAGATCCGTCTTCTCATCATTTCACCCGGCTCATAAGTCCTCTAATAGGACTAGATATTTGTCTTTCTTTTGATTATTAATAACATAATATCTTGATATTTAGTGTAATTAACTTTAACGTTAATTATATTAAATCGTTTACCGTAAAATAATTATTAAACGCGAGTCAATTACGTAACAACAATTTCAAAACCCGACATCTTTATTTGTCTATATTTACACGGCTCATCCTACCATCATTACGCACTAACAACTTTTCATTTTACAATAAATCAAATAAAGATCAAAATATCGATTCTTTAATCGTTCTTCGTGTTCTTCGTCGTTCATCATTTGTTCTTCATCGTTCTTGAGCAAAACCTTCATAAAATCTTCATTTCTTAATTAAATCCTCCCTAATTTATATTTCTAGACTCTCCTCTTCGCTCCTCATCTTCACGTATGGTTTAATTTCAATTCCGTCAAGATCGTTTTCAACACTTTAATTATGGAAATTCATATTTTTTTAGTTCTAATAATGTTTTCTTGTCTTTTCTTATAGGGGAAGATTTGGAAGACGAGTTTGGAGACTCGTATATTTTGGGTGAAATAGTAAGGAGGGTTTCTTATTAATAATACTTCTTATTATTATTTTGGTGCTAATTGTTTTGGCTAGCTAAGGTAACAATTCCGATTTACTCGACGAATAAATGTCACAAGGCCTTTAGTTTTAGTTCATGTTATGGTTTTTATGATTTTAGTTAGTAACATAGCTTTAGCTTTGTTTCTTTAGTATTTGGTTCATCCTTTTATGTTGGTTCATATTATTATGATTTTATGATTTTTATTTAGTAACATGATAGGTTGATGATTTTAGCATGATGTATGGATTTATAATATGTTTAGTATTCTTGATGAATTTTGATGATTTTCCATAAGTTATGATTTTTATGTTGTGTATGAATTTATAACATATTTGGTGTTCTTGATGAATTATGATGACTTTTCATAAGTTATGATTTTTATGTTGTTTAGGAAATTTTTCATATGTTAGTGTTCTTGATGAATGTTGATGATTTTTATTAAGTTATGATTTTTATTTTGTTTAGGAAATTTTTCATATGTTAGTGTTCTTGATGAATTTTGATGATTTTTATTAAGTTATGATTTTTATGTTGTTTAGGAAATTTCTCATATGTTAGTGTTCTTGGTGAATTTGGATGATTTCTTCATTATGATGATTGTTGTATGTTGGATGGTTAAATTGGTTGTTAAAATGGTGGTTTGATTAATTAAAACATGTAAGAAACAATTTGGGGTGAAAGGTGGTGGTGGCCGGAAATGAGGCTGAGAACCGGACCCAAACCAGGCCGGTTCAGGCCCGGTCCAGGCCGGTCTGGGTTGGCCATGGTGGGTCCGGGTTTTGGTCTTTGGGTTGTGTCGATGTTTGTTTGTTATGTTGTTGTTTTGACGGGTTTTAATTATGTTAAGCATGCGGGAAAATATTAGAAATCGGTTTAGAAATTTTAATCAAAAACAGCCATTTTTAGCCAAAACAGGCCGTGGGCCCATCCAGGCCCATGTGGGTCCGGCCCAAACTCAGCCCGTGGGTCCCACTTTGGGACTTGTGACGGTTTTTGAGTTATCGTCATTTTTATCGTGTTTGGTAATATTTAGCAAGTGGGAAATATTAATAAGTAAAATATTTAATTAAAAAGGTTTTTCATAAAATTATTATTTCTCACATGTTAGAAATTATAAGACGAGATCGTAGTTTATTATGATATCCTTTAAGTCAAGCGGGGTTTTACGTAAGATTTAATAATTCACATGTTAGAAGTCTTACTAAAATAACATGAAATGAATATGATTGATTTTATGACTATGTGATAAAGACTCTGTTTCTAGCCGGTTTGATCCAACGGGTTTGGTCAAACTAAGATCTAGTCAGCCCCGATTTGACTGATGACCCGTCGCGGGACTCGGGTCGGGGATTTGTCTTCAAATAAGGTTGTATTTAATTAATGAAATAGCCTTAGTAGATATGAGGCGATATGTTATTTGAATATGATTTATATGTAATTAATCACATGATAGGAGGTTGTTCCTGTGACTGTTTAATTATATGGTTGGTGTCGTGTTGACTAAGTACCCATAGAGAATTGTGAGTATATGGCGTCTTGACCATGCTAATTCTAAATGAGTAGCTTGGACCACGACATTGATAGGCCCGTACTATCTTTAACGAGTATATGTTCACCGCTTGATAGCTTTTGTGTCTCGGCTTGGTGGGTTTATATCCAAGTCGGGGCATGGCTGCCTGATCCGTTTTGGGACTGGAGCCAGCTTCAGTACTAGCCATCTCTGCTTAGGGGGTCGCCTAGTAGAGTTTCTCATATACGGTTATGTCATGGGACGGGGAATGGAATAGCTGTTGTCGCTAGGTCTGATCAGTCTAGGACTAGGATGTTTTCCTACCTTGTGGTATAGCCTCGAGTTACAGAAGTCGACTATTGACTGTGCTAAGAACTTATGCCTGTTTGTAGAAGGATTGGTCTTTCATGTTGGTATGATTCTATGAGTTCTAGAAGGTGAGATGCAAGCCGGCTAGGATTGATAGAGTTTGGATTACCGATTTTTAACTGATTCACATGATTACGTGTTGATTAGGGTTTGAGTGTATCATGGCCACGTTACAGGGTAACCTCTGAGCTAGCATACCAGCTTCCCTACCTCTTGTTATATTTTATTATCGGTTTCACATGAATGCTTTCATTCAGCATGCTAGGTTATTGTTAGTTATTTTGTTTCATAACATGAAAAGCATATCATATATTTTAATTTTGTATTTTTCATATACATTTGCTTTATGTTATTCATGTTTAAAATCGACATTTCGTGGCTGGGAGGACTCGGAGTTACTCCCCACTGACTGTGGCTTCCGTGTTTATATTTAATGCGGTCGAACAGGTGGTGAATGCATACATTGGGTACATTGACGAGCTAGCGAGCGAAGTATTACCTTGGACCTATATTCGGTTCTTAGATTGTATATTATTATCCACTCTTTCATTTCCGTATTTATACGGGAGATATATCTCCCGTCTTGTATATTGCTTTGGTAAGAATTTATTACGTTTTGTAATGAACCTTTGTATTTCAGACAACCTTTCATTATGTATTTTTTAAATTATTTTTTTCCATTCCGAAATTGAGGGTGTTCAAATCATCTTTAGTCTTCTCAAAATACATTTAATAAATTACAAAATATAAACCTATTTACATTCTAATTTAAAAACATAATTTAACGAAAAATAAAATGGAGATTCGAGATCTCAAAATTACATCAAAGTTCATGTTTCCATCATTACGAAAACATGATCAACTAAGGCCACACCATGTAATACAAATTACAACCGATTGCAAATATACGTAAATTAAACCATTCATCCATTCATTTAACAAGATAAAATGCATCAACTATAAATTAATCATTCAAGACATAATTCTTTAATTATGAAGAGTAATTTATCCAAACCACCTTTTAAAATGATCAAAATTATGTGATAATTCCTTAATTAATCACAATAACCCCAACCAAACATAATCCAATTTTAATTCATATTCTTTAACATGAATTAATACAACATTATTTTAAACCTCTTTAAAATAATTGGGTATCCAATTATTGTGAACTTCTTCACAACAATAAACGAAACATTATCATTAAAATGAATAATAATAAAAACTTTCAACCAAAAATAAAAAAACGAAACAGGTTTTTTTTTTCTTTTCGGCAGCCAAGGATTTTTTTTTTTTTTAAAAAATATACAATTTAATTTGATGTTACTAATATTTTCAAGATCGGTACAAATTATCAACATCTAATCATTATTAAACATCGATACAAACTAGATGATTCAATTTAACAATTTAAAATGAATATCTAAAACAATGAATACCGAAAAATATATAGCAATGAACATTCAAATCGATTTCCATTTACATTTTAATTTAATCCTTATTAAATCAAAACAACTACAAATCCATCATGTTATCGTCTTAACTATTTAAAACAATAATTATAATGAATCAAAATGGAAAGACAAGGCAAAAAAAATATATATTTTTTTCCACGGATGAACAGTACAGACGAAATTTTTTTTTATTTTTTTACGGCAGAAATAAAAAAAAAACAAAAAATAATGATTCAAATCTTATATTTCAACAATTATGAATACATATAAAATAATTTCGTAGCCCTTGGCTCTGATACCACTTGTGGGAAATATCGGTATATTTCGTCATTAATTTTACGGATTATAACGAAACTATATTATATGAATTACGAGTCATAAATGAATTGCATAATATAAAATTATAGGAATTTAGAATTAACCTTTGGTCCTAGCAAATTTGGCCTATGAACAATATCAAAATTGATATTCTCCTAATTGTTGCACCCAAGATGCTTCAAGATATGCCTTGCTTGTGCTAGAATTTTAGAGAAAAGTTACTGTTAATTTTTCTTTTGGGTAATGATGAATGATAGAGAGAATTAGAGAGAAAAATCTGAATTTTTCTTCTTATTCTTTTTCTATTCGGCCGTGTGCCTCCAGTAGGTCAAGGAGGAGTCTATCCTCTTTTTACTACTCTTGTTATTAGGGTATTGACCTAGTTACCATAAGAGAATAATAGGAGATATTTTCTCTTATATTTAACTCTTATTAACCGAAATTTAGGAGAAGAAAAGACTATTTTTTTCTTTCCTTTTTCGGATATATTAGCATGTAATATAATATATACGTCAACTATAAATATCCGTATATTTATAATTTGCTAATTAAATATAACATATTATGTTTAATTACGAATTAACATTTTAATTCGTTTAAGCTTATATTATATACATTGATTAAATATAACGGTTTATATTCAATTACGAATTACATTTAATTCGTCTCAGCTAATATTATTTAATCGTTATTAAATAATCGTATCATCATTACATTGACTAACCTTTTAGTCATTAACATCGACTAACCTTTTAGTCATTAACATCGACTAACCTTTTAGTCATATAATAAGGCATCAATATGATTACATTATTCATATAATCATATCTCTCAGACACATCCTTTAGGTGTGACTTTTAGGGACCAGTTGATCACTGCCATTAAAATGACAATAACGTCAAACTCCTAGCAAGCCAACCGTTATTGATAAACGTTAATCAACTGATAAGAATACTAAGTATACCCTGTGAACCTGTAAGAGATTTATTCATGTTATCACACTAACTGTGGAGGACACTAGCTCCAACATCAGGGTCACCTCAAACATAGCCACTCGGCCGAGTGACCACACACTCGGCCGAGTACCAACCACTCGGCCGAGTTGCGCGCTACACAACTCGACCGAGCAATACAATAATCTGGCTGAGTACACCTTGAACTTGACCTAGTAATATCATTACATTAGTAAACACAACTCTTTTTTAGAATTAGTTTATGATTTACTTTGTATAAATTGATTTTATTAGGTTAGGATTGTCTTGATTCTTGTTTTTAATTGTCTATTTATAAAATTACAACACAATTGTTCTGAGTACCTCCTGCCTAGACCGAGTACACGTCCCCACTCGACGGAGTTACCTTACTCGGCCGAGTACCCTATCGAGTAACAGCCTAACAAGATCCGAGTATTACATTTTTAGTCATCTTATTTAGTTTAGTTATTTCAACCTCCAATATATCTTTGATCGAACTAGACTATATTAGAATTGAGATCGATACCAAGTCCTAATAACCCGTGGACCAACCTTGACTTGCCCTTACTAGTCTGGATATAAATATGTTTGATGCGGGCGCGACGACTAAACCTGATGCCAATGGTAGTACGTGGTGTAATGTGTAAGTGTGGGAATATAGAGATATGAACGAAAAGATGAGAGAAATGGGTGGTAACGACGATGGACGACTCTTTGCTTGTATCATATGGGTGCTTGGAGATGTCGCCGCTAGTGGTGGATGGGTGGTCTTCGAGTTGTGTGACATACAATATTTCAACCCTGTTTTTATGCGGTATTTTCTAATCCTATATAGTATAACCAGTGAATCAATGATAATGTTTTGCGTAATCTGTGATATTATATCTGGATTCACATGCTCAAAAATTATAGATGGACTCACCGGACCCAACTTTCGTTATAGCCCTCTCTGTTTATGAGTTACTTAATAATTTTTTGTATTTAATGTTTGTATAAAGAAGATAAGAAACTTCACATCAAAGCTTATAAACTTTAAAAATTAGCTCAAAACTTTTTTTATAAAGCTCATTAACCATAACTTTTGAACTTAATTTGACCTGCAAAGTTGAATACCAAAATTGTGAAGATGGTTGCACAGTTGCACCAATTAAAAGAATATAGGACCAATATAGAAGTTTCCCGCCTTATTAAGGACATTTAAAACCCTAATTAATACTCGTAGCGGTTTTAAAAAGAAATGCCCGTCTTTCACACAAATCTCACTTTGTCAGAAACCGACCAACAGCCGTTATCAATTCCCACTGTTAATTCTCAATTATTTAAAACTCTTGTTCAGCTAATCACATAATTAATCATTACTACATCACCTTAATTATCCTCTCTTTAAATTTCAATTCATCGCAAATTTTACGACAAAGAATCAAAGATGAATGTTGACGTCGAAAAGATTGGATTGTTGGACATTTCAATAGAGGATGATTTACTCATTGATAAACAGTTGCATAATTCATCTCTCGATCTTCGACTTTCAGGTAAACGAACCACAATTGAGTTACATTTGTTGATATTTACATTTCCTACGTCATCATCATCTAATCCGGTTTACCGTAATTATTTGTGTTTCTGATTAATGTTTGAATACTCTATAGAAGAATGTTGATTTAAATGAGGGATACTGGTATAGTCATATCTAATTTGTGTTTCTGATTATTGTTGGATTACTTTGTTGAGAATTGTTGAATTCGTTAAATTTTTTTAAAGGTGTCCCATGATTGTATTCTCTTCATAAAATTGATAGAGTTACCAATTTTCTTAAAGAAAAAGAAAGATGAATATATTTTTGATGATTCTGAAAAGCTTAATTTGTAAAAATGCACCTACTCGCAAGACGTAACGAGACCTAGTTAAAATTTTAAATTGATTATGTGTGAGTGTCACGACCGCTAATTAATAACATGTTCAAAGGATTTTAAGAAGTGCGGCTTGTGTTCTTACATTCAATTACTTTCTGAGAGCAACTGCAATGGTTGTAATTTAGGGACATGCTTGCAAATATTGTAAATAATCCAGCGGTAGACTCACCATTGGAGTACAAAAATATGTTCTTGCTTAAAAGCAGTGTAGCTTTGTCAAGCTACTTTAAAGAATAATTAAAAATTAAAAAATAATTTATATTACATTATTTATTTGTTATATGGGACCTTGTAAGCTACCTCTATTGTAGTTTACCATTGAAGGATGTTGTACCTTAAAAGCATTATTGCTTAAAAAAAGTAGGTGACAAGACAAACTACGTGACCTTGTGACTTGTCATTGGAGTTGCTCGAAGTGTCTAAGTTGGAGTACCATTTACTAAAACAATTTAGTTTTCTGATTTTTTGGAGCCTCAATAGAACTTTTAGAACAAGGCGTCTCTAAATCATTTGGCTGTTTGAGTGCGTAAAGTGATAAGATGTCTTATGTGATAGGTGCTCAAGTTGCAAATAACATCCTGTATCTAATCTCTAATACTCTATTCGTTCCGATTATTCGTTTAGCTTTTCAGTTTTAGGGTGTCTATTCATTTGTTAACCTTTTTATATTAGCAAAGTTTTATATGAGAAATTAGATCCCTAATGAGACTATGTTTCACTTGTCATCCCCTAAGTGGAACTACAAATGGTCATCTAATATTTCCTTAGTTTTTGTGCCAAAAGCAAAGGTAAACAAATGATAACCGGGACGGAGAACGTATAATTTTCTACTCCGTAGTTCCTATCCTGTTTATCTATCAAAAAATTCCAGTCCCACTTCATTGCTAATGCATTGTGCGTGCATCTTCCTTCTGCTTAGAACGCCATTATCATTATTAACCTTTATCAATTCTATACCTAGCGCGAGCCTTTCTAAACAGTAGGTAAAGAAATGTATAAAAATTATAGTTGAAACTATAAACAATGTTGGTAAACGTGATAACAGCGGCATTTGAGACCCAAATGGAGCTAGTGTTCGATCTTAAACCACGAGAATATAGCGACAGTGTGAGAAGTAGCTTGGCTTGGGATAATGCCTTCTTCACAAGTCCAGGTCGGTAAACACTTTAATTAGACCAACCAATTCTATGTTGCAGTTTCTATATATGCTGTGATTCACTCTATAACTTTATTGTTTACAAAATTAATCAGGGTTCCTAGAACTCGAGGAATTGTGTCTTGTTAATAAGGGATTCAAGGATCCTCAACAGCACCTTGTCCATGGGAATCTCGACACCCTGAGGAGGTATGACGGGTGGAGCTACATTCTTTCTCAATTTCGGCCAGATTTATGTTTGTCATTTTATGTTTCATGTTCTAATATCATGCTTTGTGTTGCACAGGAAAGTTTGCTTGGACAGAGATTCAGGTCATAAAATGCGCGTTACATCTAGACGCAGCCAGAATGCTGATGGTAATTTTCAAGACTATTTGAGCGTTCGTGGACCAAAACAGCTACTTTTCATGCCTCAAACAAAATATTATGAATTTAATGTTTTCTAGCATAAAAATTAGACAAAATACACAAAAGTTACAGTAGTCTTCTTGTGTCTAAGGGCCTCATTTCCTTACCGTAGATTTGGCAATGCCTAAAGTGTACGATATTCCCTGATGTTAGGTGTCCTTCGTTCATACAATCTGTGCATAGTACGTATATAAGCTAAATGAAGGCGTCAAAAGCCTGCATGGAAATAAATAACTTGTTGAGCTTACAACTCTCAGATCGTTACGGTGCATAGCTAGCATTAAGGGATTCAGGATTTTCATAACTGAATTGATTCTGAGAGTCGAACTGCAGCTATTTTTCTGTAGTTGTTGATGCCTGTGTTTCTGGATTATTTAAGTTTTAACCCAGAAATTATTTCTGATGTTCTGTGTTTATCTTACTTGCTGTTGAATTGCAGCCCTCACAAAAGCAAAATCAGCATCTCCAACAGAGGTGAGTTCCACGGATGGTTTTATTTCCATTGTCATTGCTCATCACTCATGATCTTGTATGACCTCTCTTCCAAATCTCTCCAAATTTCTAGACATACAATTTATAATCAACTACCGTGTTTTAATTTCTCAAAATTCTCCAAATGTCTAGAGATAGTCGTATTTTGCAAATCAATATCGTGAAAAGTTGACATCATTTGACTGTTAGATCAAATGAGGATAATATAAATTGAGTGGAGGAAATAATAGAATGTATAACTTGAATATTTGATTTTGTTTCTTCAACTTTCAGGTGCTGGCCAAGCAAGATAAGCAACACCAACAGCTGACAACTCGACGATCAGAGGCATTCCCTGGTGCAACTTCTAAGTCAGAAGTGATGCAGGTATATTATTATTATTATTCGAGTTATTTACGTGGTATCATACAAAATCATGTTCTTTTTGGACAATTCACTGCAACAACACCACCACAATGCTGCTATGGCTCCCGCTTGTGACTAGACCTGGCAAAACTGACCCGACCCGAATAACCCGACCCGATAAGGCTGACTCAAGACCCGAAAGCGACCCGAAATTACCTGACCCGAGGATGACCCGAAACCCGAATTGCCCCGACCCGACCCAGACCCAACCCGAACTTTGACTGACCCGAAAGAGACCCGACCCAAAATAACCCGACCCGAAACCACCGACCTACAGACGACCCAATTTGAAATGATCATAAATGACCCAATTTATTGTGATTAGGGGTGATAATGAGACGAGACGGCCCACGTGCAGCTCAAGCTCGGCTTGGTCCAAGTCGGCTCGTGCGAGTTTGGCTCGACGCGGGCTTGACTCGAAAACTAACTTGATTATTTTGACCTGAAAATGGCCTAAATAAATCGAATATGAATCTAAAATGTCGCGACCCAAAATGACCCATACCCGAAGTGACCCAAACCCGAAACTGACCCAAACCCGAAGCGACCCGACCCAACCCGACCCGAAAGATTGAGCAAACCCGAAATGACCCGACCCAAACCCGACCCGTTTGACCCATTTGCCAGGTCTACTTGTGACAGGGTAAGAGTTGGGCGGATTATGGATATAGGTAACCTTACCCATTGGTTGAAAATGACAACACAGACAGATTGTTATTCGGGCAACCCATAATGAAGATGTAGTCGTAAAATGAGTCAATAATCCTTTACTTCATGATACAAGAAGCCGAAGACAGTGAATCATTTTGCTTCATTTCGTTATATTCCAAAGCCAAAGAATAGCGAGGGTTTGGCTCTATTGAAAATTGATACCAGTTTTTGGACAACTGAAAAGGAATAGTATAAATATTTTACATGATCATTAGAAATCATCCACTTAGAAGGATGAGCTAATAAGCACACAGTTATTTGATGCTTGATACATTACCTGATATGCAGAAATATATATGAGAAAGATTCAAATTGAAATAAAAACCTCTGATATTGTTGGACTGAATTTTTTTGAAATACATTCAGAGCACTATTAGCAAGAAAGAATGTCTGAAATCAGGTAAAGCAACAGACCAGATTAGATTCTCAGCAGCACATAACAGAACACCGCCTTTACAAGGAGTCCACAGAAATTGGAAAAACAGAACTCCAGAAAGTATGTCTAGTGTAAATTCCCAGGTATTAATATTTATTTTTATGTGATTTACCATTGATTTCTCAATTAACCAAGCTTAAATAACAGGACTAGGATTTATGGTATCCCGAGAAACTAATTTACGCACCTCCTTGCCTCTTCTGCCATCATCCATGGATTTATCACCATACAGAAGTATAGATTACGCTGGGCGGACTGTAAACATGACAAAATCACAGGATACTAAAGGTAAATGTAGCTAAAAAAATCGCTGCAGATTGTTTTATAAACTATAGATATATGGAGTACCATAAGTATAAAATTAGAGCAGCGTTGTGGACTTCGATGTAAAGAAAACCTGATCTACTGGAAGAGAAAAATCCAATACTACTACTTGCTGAATAACGCTAATCTGATTCTAGTAACATCCCTTTCTTTTCCTAAATGCAGGTGGGCATATCTCGGAATATCGTTCACCCATTAACCGAATGCCACACAGTCCACAATCACGTCAGCCCTGCATCAAAAAATTCACTTCAGGAAGAGAGTTACAAAGACAGAACGCCACAAGAGCAACAAAGAGTCCACTCTCTTCAAACAGTAAATTGAGCCCTAAGCCTTCTATGCTGCCCTTGCCATCCGAAAAATTTGATTACTCTGACATGGTTAGTTAACTCATGCTAACCATTATAAGGAAATGAATGGTTAATCTAATGTTATTGTTTATATTATTGAGGTAGACATTAAGCAGTTTTGCTGCTCATAGGTTTCAAACTCAGGTCATCATCAGTAGCACCACTCAATGACGTTAGACATCTACACAAAATTAATAGATTGGACAAATATTTTAAATTTGATTTTCTTTGCTTTTGAAATTTCAGAAATCTGGGCCGCTAACTGTTGATGAATCTTCATTGCTGTATCCTGAAGGTCGCAGCAACTGCGAGGAAAACATAGTTCCACATGTCTCTAAATCTGTGCATACTCCAGCAAATGAGCCAAAGCATAAGTCGAATGGTGTCAAGCTTAAAGGAACGCCACCCATATTACAGGAAAGGAAAGCTGATACCAGGAACAACGTCGATATAAACCTAGAAGGGCAAAGAAGAAGAATAAACCACCCTTTTATTATTATGAAGACAATAGATGCTCTTGGGAAAGAGGACAAGGAAAATATCTTCTCTTCTGAGAAGGATACTGTGATAGAGGTTGAACCAAAGCAGCATGCACCCTTAAGTGGCTATTCCGTAACCAATATATCTACTGGTTCCTCAAGTAAATATCTCGCTACTGCACAGATGACAAAACGGGAAACCAACTTGAGTCCGATTAGCACCAGGAGAGACTTTTCAACCAGAATTTCTGCATTGCAGAAAAGTTCGTTCTTTTAAGCTGTTTCATACCGAGATTATAACTTGACAAGATATGCCTGCTTTGAATGCTAAACAGATCAATAAATTCATCTGTTCAACGAGGCATTTGGTGGAATAAGTCGGAAGAAGTATTATTACACTAAGCAGAAATCATTTACAAAAGTTCATTATAACATGAAGTTGATTCTGGGCTTCTGGCCTACAGCTCTATCTGTCATCTCATCAGAAAAGGCTTTATTATGTATCTATATTTCGTACGAGTGAGTCTTATATAAGACGATCTCACGTGTT
Source organism: Heliosperma pusillum (assembly GCA_022085475.1). NCBI lineage: Eukaryota > Viridiplantae > Streptophyta > Magnoliopsida > Caryophyllales > Caryophyllaceae > Heliosperma > Heliosperma pusillum. Next base: position 52,241 of record JAIUZE010070923.1, read on the forward strand.
TGACCTTGAAACTTATTTAATCCTTGCTGAATCATATGGTTAATAGGCTAACTTGTAAGAACATCTGATATAGTATTATTGCTGACTTGCTGTTAGAGTATAAAATGAAGTGTTAAAAAGGAAGATGTGATAAGGTCGTTACAAATCATTCAGGAACAAAGAGTCAAAAGAGTGTATTGTGAATGCTACTCATACTTAATAGTAGCCTTGGACCACTTCACATGGGTGTTTCATGTATTATTTTCCTGAAACAAGATTATACTCATCACATGGTTCATTTGTAGCTTTAACGTCGCATTCCATACTCATCTTCCTCTACTTTACATGATCTTATACATTAGTTACCTAACGAAAGGTGTAGCTCATTTTGTGTATTAGCGAGGCTGCCAGCACAACACCACAAAAGTTTTAGTTCGAGAATGATTTGAAATTGGCTAATATCAACTTTTAGGCTCCACACTATGACGGTAATAAAACATAGGAAATTGTCGAGAGTTGAAGGTACCAAAAAAACAATAAACAGTTGTAGATTTTTCAAATGGTTCCTTGAGTAATAATTAATGAAGATTGAGTTTTTTTTAATCTTTGGTGGTGGCAGCGGTTAACTTTAGAGTTGTGTATGGCCGGTCATAAGATACCCCGAATGCAGCATGAAGCTAGCTTGTACGCTGGAATACTGAATATGGTTGCTTATTCTTCACCATAGCTGACAAAAAGAAAACCATGTGTGAAGGCTTTTTGCATTCTACGCATAGGAAACCAGGACAAACTAGCAAGGGTGTCATAGTCTAGTCTAAGCTTCGATTAAATCTCGATCTCGGACTTGATCTCCGAATCAGCGACAAAACACCTCAAACCTTGAAAACCGCCTTTGACAACTCAGACCCTCGTTCACGATCAAGTTTTTTTACCTATATTTATCACCATCGTCTAAATGTACAAGATCCGTTTTATTCAGAGTAGTGTAAAACTCTACTTTACCATATTTAAAGCATCATCACTTTCCATAGTGCTTTAAGGAAAGAGAGCAAAATTGTACCATTTTTTTTTTTTATCAAAAACACATTCATTCATTCTTCATTTCTTCTGTAAATAAAATTGTAAAATCTCATCCCTTGGTTCTAACTTCTAACACACAAGGACACGAAAAACCAGTTGAGAACCTCGCCGTACCCCTGATTCATAAACATGTGGGATACCTACTTATCTGAATGCCACATAGCTATAGATGTTTGGTACGATTTAGATCACATATATATATGCATGCCACGTTGCTATGGACGTTTAGTAGGATTTATTAGATGACATCATGAAGCAAGACAAGAGAAATAAGTGCTATAATCTATAGACGATAAGTTGGGACCGTAGAAGTGACTCGAAACAGTTTCATGACACAACACATATCAGAAAATGCTTTCCCTTACGATTAGTTCCACAGTCCACAACAACAAAGAAAAAGAGTGGACAACCGAAGACACATAATTGCAGCAAAGAAACAAAGAGAATGAAAGCTGAATGTGATGTATGATCTATAATGTTCATTAGGGTAAATTCAATTAACGGCCCACATAATAAATGCTATACATTCCAATTTACATCATCACTTTCGTTACCCCACCAATTATTTCCAACTTAGGTATGTATGGCAAATTACTAACTCAATTTAAAACAACACAATTGTTTTTTAAATTAGGTGGTCTCGTTGAAAAAAGGGTATATTTGTTTTCAGTGAAAACGAGTTTGATTTCCATTTACAAGAAGGTAAGTAGGAGGACAGGTCCTTATGAGAGGGAATCTGACCTGTCTTCGAATATGCAATCTTCAATGAGAATTTGTATTTTTTTAATACGTGCTTTTGACACATTTATTAAGAATTCAATTAGAGAAATGTTTACAAGTTTAATTCATTAACTCTCGTAAATATTACTCCTAGTATTCTAATCTTCTTTCTCTAACCAGTTTTTCGCTGTATGCCCTCATGGCACAAGCTAGAAAAATCGTTACAACAATACTCGGTAGAACTCAAACGAAAGCTGAAAATATGGAGAAAACAAACACAATATGTATCAAATTTCTGATTTATCATTCGCAAATTCAAATTGCACGTAACGGGGGGAAATCAAATTCTATACAATTTACAGGGCACCTCCCTTTCTTTGCCATGGCTACCATTTATTTACCTTGATTTCACATGGGTTTTCATCATCATCGTCTTCATCATGACTCTACAGGGATCAACATCCTACCCTATCTAAAAAATGTACACAGACTAATTAAAGTTTTGGGAAAATTGTACATGATAAACAAAACTACATTTAACTGTCTGTGTAATATATCTAATTAGCTCAATTTCTAAAAAGAAAAGAAAAGAAACTAAGCTCTATCAAACTAAGTCCTTTTCTTCCTTCCTACTGGGCATCTATACACGGAAATCCGACACCATTTTATAATTGGAAGTGATCACATATTTGACGAATCCAATCGTGTTTTCATCTTGCACAATTGGGGAATCCATCCCCGAGATCTCAACAATCTTCCTTTGACATTTTCTCCAAATGATGTAGAAAATCTAACCCTTTTGATTTGATTTTAAACCATGTGTTCCAAGTATTTTCCTTATTTCATTCATTATGCCATGAGACGACAATATCACCAAGCCCAATTTTGAGCTCTCCCCAATGAATTTGCTCCTGGTCGAAACCAACACCGCCAGCATCAACCACCCTAACCTCGACAACAACCACTTCAGCCGCGACCTCAATGACGGCCACTGACAAAACTAACCTCCCTTTACCCAACCAAACACTAGAACCCCCACCTCCGGAAGCAAACCCTTTTTCTCTCCTCTCAACCTCGTACCCCAACTTCAATCCGGCCTCGGCCACCTTGTCCACGACGACCCCCTTGGACTCCCTCGACGTAAAACGCTTCTCCCTCTTCCCCTTATAATCCCCAGTTGCAAACAACCCCGACAAATCCAACCCGGACGACATTGATATAATCTCAAACGCATTCATACTAGTACTCTCCATTGACGAGCAAGTCTTTTTTTCCTCCAAAGACGCCATATCCCCTAAGGATACACTCCTGGGGTAGACCATCCCTTGATTCTTAAGCCATGAATCTTCCATAATCCCCTCAATACTCAACCGGGTTTTCGGGTTTGGATCCAATAACCGAGTAATCAATCCCCTGGCAGGCTTTGAAACCCAAGACGGAAACCTGAATTCCCTCTTAAACATTTTCCTATACATGACCACCAAATTAGCATCATCAAAGGGTAAATAACCCGACAAGAGAACAAACAATATAACTCCACAAGACCAGGCATCAGCCTTGCTGCCATGGTAGCCAGACCTTGTGCGACCGACGATCTCAGGAGCCGCAAAGGCCGGGGTGCCACACGCCGTCTTCAACAAATGATCAGAATCATTCAACGGGGTTTGAACAATGGCGGAAAGCCCGAAATCAGCAACCTTGACATTACCTTGATCATCTAGCAATAAATTCTGAGGCTTGACATCGCGGTGGGCGACCCCATTGCGGTGGCAGTAATCAAGAGCGGAGATAAGCTGATGAAAGTAGCGGCGAGCGAGGGGCTCAGGAAGACGGTGATCACGACGACGTGTTAATTTAGCGAATAAATCGCCGCCTTTAGCGAGCTCCATAACCATGTAAATTTTGTGTTTGGTGGCCATAACCTCGTGAATACGGAGAATGTTGGGGTGATCAAGACGACGCATGGCGGTGACTTCTCCTAAGATTTTAGGGTAAATAGAGGGGTTTGTTTTGAGCTTGTCGATGACTTTAATGGCGACAGATTTGTTGTCGGAGAGAGAACGGGCGTGGTAGACCTTGGCAAAGCTGCCGCGGCCCAAGATGCGGCCTAGTTGGTATCGGCCTAATACGGTTTTAGGGGAGATAGGATCTGTCACATCAGCAGCAGCAGCAACAGCCGCCATTGAATTGGATTGGTAAAATGAGGGAAAGTGGGGGAGATGGAGTATGGGATGGACCGAATAATAAACCCTAGTATTATAAGATGTTGAGGAGTTTAAGGGACGGACAACGGATATTGGGGATTTCTAGTCTCCTTTTATAAGGGACCCTTCCTGCCTCTTTGCCTCCTCCTCTCGCTTTCATTCTCTACTTTCCAATTCATCTAATCTACAACATGTCGTCTCGTGTTCAACACCATGTCGGACACACGCCTAAATGTATCGATAAAGAAAAATGATAGCTCGATAGATTGGAAAAGATTGTTTAGAAGATAAATTTGGGTGGAAAATGAGAATAAGTTATGGTCAAAGTCAAAGTCAACTTTCAATTATTTAAATTAATATCAAATACTTTTACAAAAATTAAATCGTACGCAATTTATAACAATGAAATATATATTTTATTAAATTTAAATAACGTTTCTTGTGTCCTAAATTTCACGGGATGACATGTCACGTGTATGTGTCGTGTCCGTATCTGTGTTCTTTTTTGTGTTATTTAGCTACCAACTTCTATATATAAATCGGAAATTATGAGACTTTAATGAAATGACATCAATATATAAAAATTCATATATTATATAGTGTAGATGTAAATATTAATTGTTTAACTTATATAAATAATACAGGTAGGTTAGATTTTCTAGAAACTATAAAAACGAGTAGTTTACAAATCATATTCTATATATAGTTCATAAATATATTAAACATTCATATCCTATATAGTTCTATTATTTCAAAACGCTTTTGATTGATTAAACTTTGAGTCGCCATATCTCTTACTTACGGGTATCGAATGCAACAATTCTCTCCCCCCCCCCCCCCCCCCCCAACTCCCTCAAATCGTAGTTCTAGAAAAGACGAGCAATTAATAAAAAATCGTGGGTTTCTGAATTTCGAAATACAAGTTTTGGTTACTTAGTTTTTCGATTTGAAAAAATGAGTATTTTGTGCAAAGTGGCATACCTCAAGGGTACCACGTGAATTTAGTTTATAATGAAAATACGTAATATATTTATTTAAATATATTAGGCTGATAAAACTATAGCAACATTAGATGTAATAAATATGCATGAAATGGATCACCTATGTTAGTAGTACAAGACACAATGGTAGCAGGAGTAGCGAAAATAATAGTATAGGCAATGAGAGGTGCTATAGTCCGCTATACTATAACCTCGCACACATATCATTGGAATAACACTATGTTTGTATATCTTAATGATTACTCTTATTCTTATGATGGGTTGGACAGTTTGTATATTGTTCTTGAGTTGAGTCGTAGTGTAATTCACGCATTGTTCAAACATTCCTTGTTCTTCAGTTGAGTCGTGATGTTGTTTACGCATTGTTCGATTAGTTAGTTATACTCTTCTTGAGTTGAGTCATGATGTTGTTCACGTAAGTTTCGTACAGTTAGTGATATTGTGCATTTGTTTGTTGACGTGTCAAATAGATGACGGTAGTATATATTATATACTATTCGAAATGAACAAACGTCACCCAGTTAATTATTGGAGTAAGTGTCCTCCACAATAGTGTATATATATATAATGAAACTCATTTGGAATATACGTGGCATGATTAGTATATTTTGATACTCCGCGTCAGTTGATTAACGTAAATCGGTAACGCTCAGCTGACTAGAGTTTGACGTTATTGTCGTATGACGGCGGTGATCAAATGTTCCCTTTAGGTCACACCTATAGGATGAGACCCAAATAGAATACTAATTATTTGTATATGATACAGTTTAATTAGGGCATTACATATATTTGGTATGCACGTTTAGTTACGAGAGTTATTTATTGGAAATTGAGTTAGGAACTCATTCCACTTAAGTTTATTAGTCAATTATACGATAACTGACTGAATAAATTTTACGTCTTATTTTAATACGAATAAATAAGATTTAATTTAGTGATTAATCGTTAATTCATTAAATTAGTTGACGTTATGCATATATTTTGAGGTAGAGGTAATTAGTTAATTATGTTTGCAAAGAGTTGTAAAATAAATTAACTGGAAATTATGGGACCCATTATATATTGATATAATGGTAAAATATCACTTAAAAGTTGAGTGTATATTGATTATTAATTTGAGTCATATAATTTTTACATGATCAAATTAACACTTAATTATATAAGATAATTAAGCATATGATTATAAGTATTTGTGGGACAAATATCAAAAATCAAAATGGACTACATTTCACCATGTGGACCAAAATTGTAGTGGAAAAACACAATGATGATTGTTCAATCCTTGTATCACACTACAACATATTGATTATGACAAATTATGACATGAACATGATCATAAACAATCCTACACACTACCTATTTGCATAAGAATAAAAATAAGCAAAATAAAGCTCATTTGGAGCTTGTGTCATCCGGCCACTTTGGCCTTTAAATAGAACAATTGTTTTTCATTTTCATCACTTGATTCTTATGCTTATTTCTTACTTCTCTTTCTAACTCAACACCTCTCTAAAACTCACATGAAAACTAATATTCATATCATATTACTAGTGTAGTAATACAATAATATTAGTAGTATTATTTCTTATTTATCATCTAGTTAATAATAAGCTAATATTATTTGGGTTGATTCTTGGGTGCAACAAGGAGACCTTCTACTTTGGAGGTTGTTTTATGGAGGACCATCCATTAATAATATGCTCAAGAACAATAAGATAAGAAGGAGTTCTTATTGTGCCCTTATTTATACCGAAATTTCAATGTAAGGAAATTTCATCTTATCTTTATATTTTTGCCTTTATATTTACATGCACGATAACTAAATCCTAAATTATTAAGTTAATGTAAATTAATGAACTAATTAGATGAGTGTAATTAGAGGTTTAGGACTTTCATGTGGTATCAGAGCTCAATTGTTACATACATGTTGATTTTAAGCATCAAAATCGAGTTATACGATAACTTGAGTAAAATCGAAAATTTGTGTTACAAATGGTTTTCACGAAAAAAATTTATTTGCATGCATACCTACTGACCTTAAAATGGTTTTGGTAAAATTTGGTGATTTTAGGGATTCATTTGCTATTTATTTTGTTTTATGGCCTTTAAATCAACTATATATGCATTTGTTATGTTAAAAGTTAACTAAAAATAGTTGCATGTTGATTATGACCATGAATTGTTTATATGATCTCACATGCATGTTTTACATACTGTATGTAAAATTTTGTGATTTTTAATTAAGCTTTGCATGATTATTTATTTTTATGAGATAAAAGTCGATAAAGTGAGATTATTATGTTCGTAAAATTGAAACGTCCTTTTCTGGTCTTATAATGTTTTGGTACATTTTATAATCTGATTTATATTATCTTCGTTAAAATTTATAATTTTTTTCACTATTTTACTATATTTATTGGTTTTTATTTGATAAACCGATAAATTCAAGTCTATTTGTTCATAAAATTAATTCAAATTTTTTTTGGGCAAATATTTTTGGGTTTTGGAGTTCCTGGAAATGTTCCAGAATGTACAAAATTTTTGGTTTCAAATTTTTATGATTTTTATATTTTATTTTGGGTTTATTTCATAAATGTTGTGATTAAACCTCTATGTTTAGCCAATACGATCAATTCAAACTAATTAAATACAAACAAAGTTAGTGGGAACTAATTTTGTGTTCTAAATCAGTTTAGATAATTAGTTTGAGCTTAAATACGATTTAAGTGTTGATTATTGATTTTTAATGGTTAAAAATCGTTAAAATCCATAAAACCGACCTAGAATGAGCATGATACGTTTTAAGGGCGATTTTGGTATGATTTTTACGCCATTTTATTATGTTGTTATTGTTGAATGAATGAATGTCATTTATTTAATTTTTAATGCAAGTTGTACCTAGTATGACCTAGATTATTTTAAGCGGTATTACCCGTAATGTAAGGGAATACCGATTCAGTTGTAATTTTATTTGCGATCTCGTATCGCCGTTTGTAATAATTTAATTTCATTTTCTAGATCAAATGTATAATATGAATTTTATTTGTATCTTTTTGTAATTAATTATTATAAAGACGGAGATTTCCGAAGTTGGTGTTCCAAAAGACGGTGCCTTTTTGAAGAATGTTCCATGAAGAGGCAAGGGGCCAAGGAGTTGGTTTCCGATTTTGTAATCGTCTAGTTAATTAGATTAGCTAGGTGGCGGCCATACTAAGATTTATTATTTGCTTGTCTTACGTTTTTCCGCACATGCCAAAATCGCCAACATGCATTTTTATTTTATTTCTCGATTGTCAATTCAAAGTTATTCAAAATTCACCGACTTAGTTCGCTTATAGGGAATTAATAACTAAATTGACAAGACCCTCTCAAATGACTTAAAAGAAATTGAGATTTAGCCTTACCAATTGAATCACCTATGAACCCCGTGTTCATTAGGGCAACCACAACGTGGACCCTTTTTACCTCGGGTGAGTAGGGTGATGCGATCACACGCCTAAATTGGGTTGGACTCAACGGGATAAACGTTATCCCGGGACTAGGAGATGAATTTGGTAGAAATCCGTCGACCGAGAATTCTAGGGGTAGAATTATTCAAAATGTTGACTTACCGTTTTTTACATAAAAGTGGCATAACATGTTCATTTTTATCTAAAACGGGTCTCGGAATATGAGTGACTTGTTAAAATTGTTTTACAAGTGAATTATATATAAGCAATGAATGTTATTTGTCCGTTGATATTTATATTATTCGCGCAATGATAAATATTTTATCCTTCTACAAACTTGTAAATCCGTTCAATCGTCGAAAGGAGTTTCCATAAAGTTTATACGGTAGCATTTTTTATTGCGATTTAAATCCCCGTTTAAATCACCATAGCTAAAGACAAAATTAAATTTATCTTTTGATCCTCATATTCACCATTGCAAACGTCTCTTATGAAGAGTACATGTATAAGTCACACTTAGTCAAAAACGTTTTAATTTTTTAGTGACAACTTCTTATAACAATGGTACATCAATATTTTGGCTCCAAAGAAAATATTTGTATTTTTGGTATGTCGTCATAATGCTCCTTATCGAGGCTTACCTCAAAAGAGGCTAAATCAATTAGGACGACTAGGTTATTCGATTCATTTGAAATCGTGAATAGCCAAATACCGTAGTAACTTCATGAATAGTTTATCCTTTTGAAGGTAAAAACATGAATGAAATGAAGAATAATCTTCATAATAATTCTAATCTACTTGTATAAGTAGATATTCATGAAAGTGAGTGGGAGCTCTAAGAGGGATGTTTTATTCTTAATTGTTAAGAATGGGACGAGGTTCAAGAGTAGGTTGACACGATGTTGGCACAAGGCGGGGGAAAAAGACAAAGCTATTTTGAATAAGCAAAGTCAAACCCAAGCAAGGTGTCGAACGTAACCTTTGATGATTCTATACTTGTAACAACCCGAAAAGTACCCTATTTTTCTAGGGAAAATATTTTACGGATACTTTTCAGCAGATTTAAGTTTTAATTTGGAATTTATTGTTTCGAGTGGAATTTGGAATTTCCGAGTTCGTATTTGGAATTTCTGCGAGATTCCATGAGAATCCCGTTTTAAGTCGTCTTTGACTTTTCTTGACTTTTTAAGTCGTCATTGACTTTTCTTGACTTTTTAAGTCGTCATTTACTTTTCTTGACTTTTAAGTCATCTTTGACTTTTCTTGACTTTTAAGTCGACTTTGACTTTCGTTGACTTTTTCCCGACTCGCCTTGTAAGTTTGAAGACCGAAATTTTATTTAAAAAAATAATATTTTAATTTATTTTTATTAAGATTTATTTAGATTTATCATAATTTAATATAATTATTTTGAATTTATTCGGAATTTAAAGAATAACTTTTACGGTTTTAACCCGAACGTCATTTAACTATTCCCGAGTCATCGTAAATCCCGAAACAAACCCGAAACTCGACTTTGGCATGAGTCACACGCCCATGTCACCTTTTTCCACTCACTTTAGGATATTTTCATTCTTTTTATTAAACTAATAATAATATCTTAGATATTTATAACTTTATCGATCCGTCAACGAAAATTACGCAAATCGTTTACAAAACAGACCCGATTTCTCATCAAGCCACACGGCTCCTCTCCTCTCATAGGACTTGATATTTTCTTTCTTTTGATTACAATAACATAATATCTAGATATTTGGTTAATTAACTTAATATCTAATTATATCTAATCAATTACCGTAATATAATTATTAAACCCGAGTCAATTCCGTAACAACAATTTCAAAACCCGACTCATTAATTCTTCTATAACTACACGGCTCACACACCCCCATTACTCACTAACTACCTTTTCATTTTACAATAAATCAATTTAAGATCAAATCAATACTTTCTTTAATCGTTCTTCATCGTTCTTCGTCGTTCTTCGTCGTTCTTCGTCGTTCTTGAGCAAATTCGTCAAAAAACCTTCATTTCTTATTCAAATCTGTCCTAACTTATATTTCTAGAATCTCCTCTTCGCTCTCCATCTTCAAGTACGGTTTATTTTCAATTCCGACAAAATCGTTTTCAACACTTTAATTATGGAAAATCAAGTTTTAATTCTAATAATATTATTCTTGTCATTTCTTATAGGGGAAGATTTTGAAGCCGAGTTTGGTGACTCGTATATATTAGGAGAAGATTAGTAGACGGGTTTTTCTTTACTTCTTATTTTTGGTGCTACTTGATTTTGCTAGCTAAGGTAACGATTCCGAGTTACTCGACGAATTTAATGTTACATATCTTTTGTTTTAGTTCATGTTATTATGATTTACGGTTTTTAATTAGTAACATGATAAGTTGTTATTTTTATTATGTTGTATGAATTTTTGATATGTTTAGTGTTCTTGATAAATTTGGATGATGGTTCATAATCATGATTTTTGTATGAATAATGGTTGAATTGGTTGTTAAAATGGATGTTGTTAATTAAAATCATGTTAAAATAAATTTGGTGGTTGTTGTTGTTGGCCGTGGGTGGTGGCTGGTTTGGGGTGGCTGGAAACCGACCCAAACCAGGGCGGTTCAGCCCAGTTCAGGCCGGTCCAGGCCGGTTCAGACCCGGTCTGGATTGGTCCGGGAATTGTCCTTTGGGTTTTTTGTCGATACTTGATTGTTTTGTTATTGTTTTGACGGGTTTTAAATATGTTAAGCATGCGGGAAATATTAAGAAACGGTTTTTAGAAAAGATGACCAAAACCGGTCCAAAATGAACCGTGGGTCCCCTTGGACTTGTGACGGTTTTTGAGTATTGTTATTTTATCGTGTTTTGTAATATTTAGCAAGTGGGAAATTTTAATAAGTAAATTATTTAATTAAAAGGTTTTCAATATATTATTATTTCTCACATGTTAGAAATTATAATACGAGATTTTAGTTTAATTTGATATCATGTAAGTCAAGCGGGTTTTCGTATGAATTAATAATTCACATGTTAGAAATTGAATGAAATAGCATGAAATGAATGTGATAGTCTTATGTTCAAGCCTCGATGGCTAAGACTCTGTTTCTAGCCGGTTTGACCAAACGGGTTTGGTCAAACTACGATCTAGTCAGCCCCGTTTTGACTGATGACCCGTCGCGGGACTCGGGTCGGGGATTTGTCTTCAGGTAAGGTTTTATATAATGAATGAATGAATGAGCCTTAGTAGATATGAGGCGATATGATATTTGAATATGATTTATATGCAATTAGTCACATGATAGGAAGTTTTTCCCGTGACTGTTTAATTGTATGATATATGTCGTGTTGACTAAGTACCCATAGAGAATTATGAGTCTATGGCGTCTTGACCATTCTAATTCTAAATGAGTATCTTGGACCATGACATTGATAGGCCGTACTATCTTTAACGAGCATATGGAGTTTGCCGCTTGATAGCTTTTGTGTTCCCGGCTTGGTGGATCTCCAAGTTGGGGCATGGCTGCCATTGCTTCCACTTTGGGGAATGGAGCCAGCTTAAGTACTAGCCAACCCTTTGGTGGATCTCCTTAGGGGTACTCATGTGGTTGTATCATGAGTCTTGGGTGCGATGGAACTTCGCATTTCTCTAGGTCTGCGCAGTCTAGGTTTAGGGTAGAGTTGTATCTTGGCCATGTTATTAGGGTAACCTCTGAGCTAAGATATGTGCTTTGGATCTGGGCCATGTTGTAAAGGTAACCGCTGAGCCTAGATGTGTGCTTTGTATTTTGGCCATGTTATAAGGGTAACCGCTGAGCCTAAATATATAAGTATATCCTACCTCGTAGGTATAGCCTCGAGTTACAGAACTCTTCTATTGACGGTCCTAAGAACTTATGCCTGTTTATAGACGTATTGGTCTTTCATGTTTGATGATTCTATGAATCTTAGAAGGTGAGATGCAAGCCGGCTAAGGTTGATAGAGTTTGGATTACCGGTTGTTAACTGATTCACATGATAGCTTGCATGAGTAGCTTAGCCTTCATATGATAGGTTATATGATAGTTATTTGTTTCATAACATGAAGAGCATATCGTATATGTTAAGGTTTTTTATTTTCCATATACATTGCTTTTATGTTATTCATGTTTAATTAAACTCGACATTTCGTGGCTGGGAGAACTCGGAGTTACTCCCCACTGACTGTGGCTTCCGTGGTTATATTTAATGCGGTTGGCAGGTTTGTGATGCATACTTGGGGTACATTGACGAGCTAGCGAGCGAAGTATTTACCTTGGACCTATATTCGGTTCTTAGGATTGTATATTATTATACACTCTTTTATTTCTGTATTTATACGGGGGATATGTCTCCCGTTTCAGATACTTTTTATGTATAATATTATTTCTTTTTTTTGTTATGAACCTTTTTTATTTAAGACACCTTCTTATGATGAATATATTTAATAGTAGGTTCCGGTTTTAAATTGTACCGATTTTCACTAAAGTGAACCTATTAGAAACGTATTCTCATCTTTTATTTATTTAAATTATTTTTTTTTTCTTTTCGCAAATTTGAGGGTGTCACAATACTTACAGTGTAGGACACTAGAAAAGAATCTAGCCCAAGTTTTCTGGAGAAATAGAAATTGGGTGTACTACACCTAAAAGTACTTTCATCCATAATATCTATATGATCGACATTTATTTTGCTAAATGCAATTCTATACTTATAATGATTCGTGCGACGACTAGCCATGATTAAATGTCGACCTATAAGGGAAATAGAACTATTGTAGTTTTTATTTCTATAGAGACATATAAAAGTTATAATGTGATCAATCTAGTTTTGCATTTAGAGGTATACTTTAATAAAATTTATTATGTACACAACCTCTAAATAAGAATATTAACTTTTGTGTAAGACACGGAGTGTTTCACTTTTGTGATTCGAACAAACGTTGTCTTCATTTTATGCCTATACTTGGTCAATGGTTATGACATACCAATAAAAGGTAATTATATTCTTGACCTAAACGAGAAATTACTTGTCATATAGATTGTAAAAGGCTCAAAATTGGTGACCCAGATCTAATCTTATTTCTGGATTGTATAGCACATTAAGAGGCTAGTTTTGACTACTATCCCTAAACCATTTGATTTTGAATCTTATGGTGTGTGCAAATCTTGTATTCAAGGCAAGATGATTCGTGCCCTTTTTATTGAAAAGGAAATCGAACTAGTGAGTTATTGGCCCTATTACATAAGGATATGTGTGGTCCAATAACAATCACAACCAGAGATGGTTATGACTACTTCACTTTATTTACCGACGATTTAAGTAGATATTGTATTTGATTCTACTTAATGAGGTGCTATGAGAAATCTTTGAAAAGTTCGAAGAGCTTCAATGGGAAGTAGTTAACTACCAAGAGTATTAGATCAAGGACTTACGACCAAATCGTAACAAGAAATATCTAAGTATTGACTTTGATTTTCACCAGAAGTATTGTGAAATAGTTTCACGAGTTAACTTCTATAACACACATTATGAGATAAGGTGTTGTTGAATAGAGAAACAGAACCTTATACGATGTGGTTTTATATTTGTCAAGTCACACTGAGCCACTTGACTAACCTTGGGATTTTATTATTCAGTGTGCTATTTCTTTTCCCACTATATCAAAGCATTTGAAACAGTATGATTTTATTCCATATACGATATGGATGGGTAGCATACCTAATTTGTAATTTATCCGAATAAAACAAGTGCTCAATAAGCCTACGTTGATCACGAGAACAATGCGTTTGTGGCTTGTGATGCTGTCTTCCTAGAAAATTACCATTGTTTCTAAAAGACAGAGTGCGAGAAAATGTTTCAAGAGCCATAAACCGAGCATATGACCCGGAAAAAAATTTTCCTCAATGTTTTCTTACTAGTTATTTCATGTCAAACCTAGGAGGTCAGGTGGAATTTTATCACTCTTTGATAGGGATGAATTCACATTACTTTTAGAAAGTAATTAACCTGTGACTTATAAAAGACTGTTTCTAGTCCCAACTTCTTGCTATGGAATAGAGTCATGCGATTCGAAATGGACTCCATGCACGATGGTCAAGTATGTGACCTGGTAAATTTTACTTGAAGAAATACGACCTCTTCAGTGTAAATAGATTTTTAAAATCAAAATCTGCATGGATGAACATAAAGATGTTTTCTCATAACTAGATTGGCATGCAAAGAGTTTGCACTAACCTTAATGCTTCGATCCATTCGAATATACTTAGCGATTACAACATTTCATAATAGTATGATGACAATTGGATCTCAAGAACCACCTTCTTAAATACGATTCTAGAAGAGGTAGTATATTTTTATTCACCTGTGGGTTCGTAGATCCTAATTATCCTAAGTTTATTTGCAAGCTTAAGAGGATGTCTTAAGTAAGCACTAAAGAGTTGGAATTAGTGTGTCAATCATGTCATAATGCATTTCTCGACATCTCGAGGAATTATGTTGATACATGAAGTTTAGTGGGAGTAATGTGTTTTACGTCAGTCTTATATGTGGAGACATATTGATCATTTTAAATGATGGAAGATTTTGGAGAAGTATAATACATCTCTTAGATATCTCGATTTATAAAGATAAATTTAAAAGGATATTAGCGTTGAGTCATAATTCTTATATTGATAAGATCTTTGACTAGTTCAAGGAAGTTGAACACATGATAATTGATTCCTTTTGCTTCCGTAGCGGGATCAATTATATACGCTGTGATGTATGCTGAATTTGACATTTCGCATGCTTTGAACATGATGAGTCGTTTGCAATCAAATCCAAGTGAGAGTCACTTGATAGCCATAAAGAACATCCTTAAGTACTTGCAAAGGACTAAGGATATGTTCTGAATGTTTGGAGTATATATACTAAGTTGTGTGTAAGTGGTTACACAAACGTCATTTTTCAAACTGAACAAAGTGATTTGAAATCACGAACAGACTGTGTTTTATAGAAGATTTATCTGTTGGAACAATTCCAAGCAGAAAGGACTATTGAAAAGGTTCCAAGTAGGAGTGTCATTTCCAAATATAAATGTCATGTATCCGCTGAAAGTGTTCCACGCAGCTTATCGTTTCGGATTTCACAACGGAAATGGAGTACATTGCTTCATTTGATGATGCATATGAAAGTAGCATAGATTCGACAGTATTGGAGGGACTAGAAGTAGTTCCTATAGTTGTATATCCTATCCCATGATACTGGTAAAACAGTGGGAGCTACCTTTAGGCCAAGAGTCCTAAGTCTAGATTCAAACCTAGACACGTACTCAGAAAGTTTTATGTAATATGAGATTACGTAGACAAAGGGAAATAGCAATCAGAAAGATGGGAAACATGCCAGTATTACTAATCCATTAGCCATGCCTTTTGCAGGCTGAACATGATAGTCATGTCATTTCAATGGGGATTGAAATATGTACCTAAATTGCTGAAGATTATGAGATATGAAATTATTGATAGCGTATCCATTTTTCCAAATATTTGATAATCGCATTCATTGTTAGAGTTTCATTAAAAACTCCTTTATTTAGTTTGACTAAATTTTAATACTTTGTTTATCCGAATTGGTTGAAAGAAAGGTTGAACCCAATTCAAGTGAACAGGATGAACTTAGTGTTTTCTCCCTAGTCATTCATTTGAGGTGACGTCTCGAAGTGACTAGATTGTAAGTCGATCGATGGTTGGTTCAGCACCATGGGGTCATGGAGATGACTGGTCGTTTACATAGACAGACTGTTGAGACACTCTGTCGGGCAGTGACCATGATAGAGTCCCTTATCAAAAATTTTGAAGCCTGGTCATGGCGGAGATTTCTATTTTATTCCTATGAGTCGATTTTTTAGACTGGCAACCATTTCCCTGAGTCAGTGTAGTTTCCGATTGACTTTTGTTTTTGTCCTAGGTCGTGCCGTGAAAGGAGGTCGATGGGCATCTTCTGGGTCATGGTGATCTCCATTATACAGTGTAAGTTGGGTCAACAGGAGTTCTCCACCTACGTTGGGTATTAACATCTTCAGGGCCACTTAAGGAGTAGTGACTGGAAATGCGTGGCCACGCTCGGAAGAGATATCTGGTAGATTTTCTGGTCATACTGTTACTCTCCAGATCAAGAAAACCACTCAATATATAAATATTAAATCACAAGTGCGACCTGAAAGACACCTTGTGATGAGTGGGAGGATGTGACGCAAAAGAGACAAGAGAATTGGTAGCACACAACTTGTCAAGACAAGTGGGGGATATTGTAGGAGGTGGAGTCCTCCGCAATAGTGTTGCTACATGCACAACTTGTATCGGACAAGTGGGAGATTGTTGGAGTATGTATCATCCACAATAGTGCATATATATAATGAAACTCATTTGGAATATACGTGGCATGATTAGTATATTTTGATACTCCGCGTCAGTTGATTAACGTAAATCGGTAACGCTCAGCTAACTAGAGTTTGACGTTATTTTCGTATGGCGGCGGTGATCAACTGATCCCTTTAGGTCACACCTATAGGATGAGACCCAAATAGAATACTAATTATTTGTATATGATACAGTTTAATTAGGGCATTACATATATTTGATATGTACGTTTAGTTACGAGAGTTATTTATTGGAAATTGAGTTAGGAACTCATTCCACTTAAGTTTATTAGTCAATTATACGATAACTGACTGAATAAATTTTACATGTTATTTTAATACGATTAAATAAGATTTAATTTAGTGATTAATCGTTAATTCATTAAATTAGTTGAGGTTATGCATATATTTTGAGGTAGAGGTAATTAGTTAATTATGTTTACAAAAGGTTGTAAAATAAATTAACTGGAAATTATGGGACCCATTATATATTGATATAATGGTAAAATATCACTTAAAAGTTGAGTGTATATTGATGATTAATTTGAGTCATATAATTTTTATATGATAAAATTAACACTTAATTATATAAGATAATTAAGCATATGATTATAAGTATCTGTGGGAAAAATATCAAAAATCAAAATGAACTACATTTCACCATGTGGACCAAAATTTTAGTGGAAAAACACAATGATGATTGTTCATTCCATATATCACACTACAACATATTGATCATAACAAATTATGACATGAACATGATCATAAAAAATCCTACACACTACCTATTTGCATGAGAATAAAAATAAGCAAAATAAAGCTCATTTGGAGCTTGTGTCATCCGGCCATGTTGGCCTTTAAATAGAACAATTGTTGTTCATTTTCATCACTTGATTCTTATGCTTATTTCTTACTTCTATTTCTAACTCAACACCTCTCTAAAACTCACATGCAAACTAATATTCATATCATATTACTAGTGTAGTAATACAATAATATTAGTAGTATTATTTCTTACTTATTATCTAGTTAATAATAAGCTAAGATTATTTGGGTTGATTCTTGGGTGAAACAAGAAGGAGACCTTCTACTTTGGAGGTTGTTTTATGGAGGATCATCCATTAATAATATGCTGAAGAACAATAAGAAGGATTTCTTATTGTGCCCTTATTTATACCGAAATTTCAATATAAGGAAATTTCATCTTATCTTTATATTTTTACTTTTATATTTGCATGCATGATAACTAGATCCTAAATCATTAAGTTAATGTAACTTAATGAACTAATTAGAGGAGTCTAATTAGAGGTCTAAGAGTTTCATTAATTTGGTGTTTATTTTGGTCTATCTTTGGGATTAGTCAAAGGCAGTGTTTATACGCTCTGGGTCCCGAGTGTCGTTCGCTGTAATGTTTATGCATCGAGAGTTTGGTCAGGTCTTAAGCACATAAGCAGTGGTTATACGCTATACATAATACCGTGGAGGTAGTGGTTATATGCTCCACACCGATGTAGGCAGTGTAACACCCTGCCATATTCAGAGCCATTACCCAAGACTTCCCGAGCATGGGGGAGTGCTACGCCTATATATCTAGAGGGTAGGATGTACCAAATTGAATCTCAACAAGTTATCATAACATAAATGAAAGTCAAAAAAGTTTACAAGGTCCAAAGGAAAATATATCTCAAATGTTCAAAGACCCGAAACAAAGTCTACTACAAGAGGTCCACAAGCCAAAACCAACACAAGGAAAACTAGTGATCGCCCCAAGGCCCGAGCATGCATCACAAAATCAAGAATCATCTTCATACCTTCTCAACACCTACTCGGCATACGCCGAAAATTTTGCATGGATCATGGTAGTTAAAATAATACAATAGTCAGCTTACATGTACATAATCAATCTCATAGGAATCACAATATCATCATCACACATATCTGGTGCCATCAAGTAGCGCATCGGTTCATTGGTTCATTATAGAGAGAAAATATAGAGAGAAGAAACCCGAGCTCCAGGTTGGTCGACCTCTCCTTATAAAGGGGACTTCTCTTCGTTCTTCTATGATCTGAGCTCTAGCGATGATTCCGCAAGTTCCCGGCACTACTTCTTAACGTCCTTCTGAGCTCCCTTAGCACTTGGAACTCTTTCAAGCAACTCTACATATCCAAGAATGTCGGGTAAGGTCCTAGAACGCATGCTTTGAATACTTTCCAGCAACTGACATGCAATACCCAAGTAGAAAAAACGGGGAGAAAGGCATACAAAACGACTCTAAAGAGCGCAAAGTAGAAGCTAAATGTGATGCCAAATAGGACAATAAGTGTATATAAAACGCACTTATTGACCTCTCTCGTTCGATGTTATGATGGGTGTTACAATATCTCAGCCTTAACCACTAAATTTCAATCTAGTTAAGCTAGACCAAGGTTTCATCTCCCTTCGCCTAAATAAATGACCATATTCAATTCTCGTCAATTTCAACTTTCTTCAATTCATTTACTTTTTGACCAGAACGAACTAACCAATAGTCAGATTAATCTCTTTTCTTTTACTTTCTCTTGCTTCTTTGTTTCACCGCCCATTTTTATTCGAACTCACCGCAAAGAAAAGAACGGAAAAGCTTTGAAAAATCAATCAAATGAGATAAATAATTGAAAAAGAACAAACTTTTCTATTATTTTTTAGCTATTAATGTGCTAAAGATCTTATCATCTACTCTTCTGATAAAGTAAAATTTGTTGAGTTGGTTGCATAACTGTAGAATATAAAACGTTTGGCGTTAAAGAGAGAAAAATTGCGATTTTAGAGTGGAGTAATGTTTAGGGGAGATGAAGGTCTACAAAAGATGGTGATTAGTATTTTGATTACTACTTTGCCTTTTTGTGTTCTATTCTTATTGTAGTTTTTATTTATTTATTATCTAATATGTAATTTTTATTTCGCCCCGTGCTATCTTATAAGCTACTCAATTTAGCTGTTTTTTTTAGAATATAACATGAAAATCCGTTCCATATCCATAGTTATAGACTGTCGTCTGCCTAGGGGAAAAAAGTCATTTCTAAATTGCAAATGTGTTGAAATTTAATTGGAGTACACAACTTTAAGAGCTATCGAAACTATGAGCTATTACTAATACAAAATGAAATTAATATAACAACTCTTCACCAAAAAAAATGGAATTAACAACTGAAATAGTGTTCGAAGTCCCACAATCAATCTTTAAAACTCCAGCAAGTCTTGCTTCAGACCGTCTGAAATAAGATGGGTCAAATGTACCATTTTTTTTAATATAATGTAACCATCTAATGACAAAATGTTATAACTAAAACTGTCACTTTTTACCTGAAATAATGGTCACATTTTCTCATAAAATTATAACATTTTATTGTAAAATGGCTACATTAAATTCGTCTTATTTCAGATGGGAAATAGCCCGTCTGAAATAAGAATTTGCGTTAAAACTCCTCGTATCCATCCATCCATACATATACTAGCTCGGCCTTTTTTCTAACCTTATGTATATTTTGTCTTTTTTTTGTTTATAAAGAACCATGTTATAGGAAAATGAACTATTCAAATATTGTAAGGCTTACTAAGTGTCTATGTGTATCAAATTGGATAAAATAGACGTACAATTTCCAAGTTATCCATCAAGGATAACATATAGCACGTCGTATTGATGTGTCAATTACTACAACCCCCCGCTTTCTCCACATAAATTTTAAGACATGTAGTATAAACTATTTATTAAGAAGAATGTGTCTTAGAGATAATTTGACAATTTCGTGAAATTATCAAAATTTTGGTTGTTCAACTCTTGAAATTATAGGTGGATAAGATACTTGTATATGTGGATTAAGATGATAAAATTAAATTTCTTACGGATGTGATTCCCATGACTAACAATTATATACGGAATATGTACGAGGGAAATTGAAATATTCAACTATTCAACTATTCAACTATTCAACTAATGGGATTGAATTCTCCAAATCTATCAAGTTTTTGATTTCTTATGAATCGCCACGTATATATCTCAACATCCTTTCGGATCCAAATGCGTCCTCAAACGTTTTATTGCCTCAAGGAATAGCATGATCCATTATTCCCTTCGTTCCGGTAATTTATTTGCCATTTTTATTCTTTATAAGGGGTATATAAATTAAAGACAAACAAATAATTGGAACGAAGGCAGTACAACCTCAGAGTAATTCAACTTTCTCAAAATAGTCAGTTTATGAGAGTGGTTTTATACTTTTATTTATATTATAATAAGTATATGTATTTGTATCTCAATGTAAATCATAATATGAGATCATTTCTATTATAATGAGATATGGGTAAAATACTAAAATACAATATACATCGATATATGAGACATTCTTATACAGAGTAACAAAATGTACAACTGTACAAGTATAAGACTGATTGCCAATATAAATAGGTAATTATTTCTCTTGTCTCGTGTTAATGAACATATCATAATCTAGTTAATTTGGTTTGATATGAAATTATATCGATACTTCCTCCGTCCTAATTATGTGTTTAATCTTGACTAAAATATTTCTCATAAAGAATAAAAAGATAAGCAAAAGACTATGACGGAGGGAGTATAAAACAATGCATAAGGAAATTAATTGATGACCTAGCTCACGGCTATGAGTTTTTAAATAAGAAAAACATGGCACTAATTTAATGACCTATATTAGTATTGATCCCGCACATGCATGCGCGGTATATATAGACCTTTACTTTTTAATGAATAATTTATAATTTTTTTCATATTTTACCCCTTTTTTATTTTAATATTAGAAATAACAATTGAATTGTAAAACTAATCAAGATAATTGGATAATTAAGTGAAGCCATCAAATGTGTATTTTAATTAAAAGATGTATTTTTAACACAAAACTAATGATTTAAATTTAAAATGTTCTTAAATAATTTTTTTATCGTGAAACTAATAATACCAGTTTATAGTTATTCTAATACGAAATAACCTTAAGACAAATAGCCAATATAAATAGGTAATTATTTCCCTTGTGTTGTGTTCATGAACATATCATAATTCTAGTTAATTTGGTCTGATCTCAAATTATACAAATACTCCCTCCGTACTAATTATTTGTTTATCTTTAATTAAAAATATATCTCATAAAGAATAAAAAAGGTAAGAAACTGAATGGGACAGAGGGAGTATAAGAGAATGCAGAAGGAAATTAATTGATGTCCTAGCTCACGGCTATGGGTTTTTAAACAAGAAAAACATCGCACTAATTTTAATGACCTATGTGAGTTATGGAAATATTATATTTTATTGTTGTAAATGTGTGGCATGACGGATAAAGTTATCGCTTCTTACTCTCACTACATATTAAGATAACATTTTTTTTGTCGAGTATTAAGTTCTATTTTTAGCTGAAATAGGATTAACTAAATTTAATTCAGCTTAAATAGATGGAAGCCTAGGAAATTTCTTAGGAAGAAAGTAGGGGAAAAATATGCAAAAATCATAGTCCCTTCATTTCATTTAGTTCTATACATTTGCTTTTTAGACACTATTATGAGAAAAATTTTCAATATAACCTCTAATATATACGGAGTAGCATAAAAGATACTTCTGTGAGATTTTGTTTAAATTATCTTACCGAGTGCATTGTAAATATCAAAATTATATAATTTTTATTAATATGTAACTTAAAATATGAAAAAAAAACAAACCTTGATATACATGTATAAAGGAAATGTATAAAATTAAACAAAATGATAGGAGTACTTTTGGGCAAATTCTCCGTTTCACCTATCTTGAAAGAGAGACTTTAATAATTAATTAAGGATATTGCTCTTTCATGGACATGATTTACTCAATCATGGACATGAATGACAATTTTACCCTTCTCATTTCAATATAATACTTTTCCATTTTGATCTATGTTTTCCAGTATATTCAACCCCTTCACTTTGTAACCACCACAAACCACCCATCGCGCCACCCTCACCTACCAGGCCATAGCGCCACCACCCCCTCCCCAGTGCCGCCAGACCCACACACCCACCTCACGCACACGCCTGACCACACCCTGCACCGGCCGCCACCCTTTCCCCTGCCCTTGCACACACGCGCCAGATCACCCCCTGCACCGCCACCGACAAGACGACCACCTTGCGCCGCCATCACCCTTCCCTTGCCACCGCAGGCCGCAGCCATCCTCTTCCCCCATTAACTTTAATTTTGACAAACCCTAATTCTTTCTCCCCTAATTTAATTTAGGTCTATCTAATTTGAAACAATAATTTATTATTTAATTAGAAGTTAGAACTACAAATTATTACTTGATTGATATGAGAATTAGGATTTTTAATTGAGTAATTTGATTTTTCAAAGAAGGGTAAAGTATGGAAATTTCATGAAAAAAAGTCCATAAATGAGTAAAATGTGTGCATAAAAGACCAATTACGTTAATTAATTGCATTAGAAAAGTAAGGGAACTCGGTGGCAATGATTTATCAAATGAAAGTTGACATCTTATCATATATGCAACGATTATACAATTGAAATTGAAAAAATTCTTATAAAAGTAGGCCCTTTAAAAAACAGATGTCAGGGATCATATAATAAGCTACATACACTTAAGTGGACACCACTAAGTAGTAAGTACTTACAGTAGGTCTTGCTTGCGACGGATCGGATCTTGCGACGGGTATTTTGTGAGAGGAAATGGGTAGAGGGGACAAGGTGGGCTCCCCCCATGTGCTTCTCCACTCACCCTTAATGGGTATTTTGTGAGAGAATATGGTATCCGTCTTAAGCTTGCGACGGATAGTGTCCGTCACAAATGAGAATTTGTGAAGTACTTATACGTGACATTAACAGATAATTAGCAGGCACTTAGCAATTCAGACGATTACAACCTCCCCTTTTACTACTTTTCTTTATTTATTCTTCCTATGCTATGGAGATCCAGTGTGTTATTGCATGTTGTACCGTTGTTATATTCGACCGTCAATAAAGTAATAATGGTTCGAAAATCACTTGGGTTAATTTCTCATTTAGATTTAAAAAGTCTTTAGTAAACTCCTCAAAAAATTATACTATTGTTATTTAATTATTTTGACAGATATATTAGAGAATTTATTAATTATACTATTGTTATTTAAATATTTATTGAAATTTAATTATAAAATTTATTATTAATAATGTTTTGTATACTTAGAGGTAGAAAAGAGAAAGTTCAATATATTCCGATTAAGATTGCCGATTTTACTAAAAATATTTTTTAAAACTTTATTTTAAAAAATATTATTTTTTTTTATAAAATGTAAATTATATTAAAATCAGAAATTTTCCAAACATACATCCAGAACCACAATCATTTTCATACTACAAGGTTAAAGCTATTTTGCTCCTACAACATGAAGAAAAAGCAAAACAACTCAAACTGAAAACATTCCAACAGACTGACACTATTGCAACTGCCTACTACCAAGACTTCCCTAAAACATGCCTTCAAATCTCCTCCTACAATCCCTCCGTACTTGCATTACCAAGGCTTGGGGCTGAATAATATATCCTTCTAGCCTACATATATTGCGCATATGCCAAATTTTCATAACATACGCATGTGATCATGACATAAATAATCTTCCTACCATCAGATTTATTCTCCTCAGCCTAGGAGAATTGACACATTGTATCAAGGTATCAGTAGGCACCTGGACACACTTAGCAATCATATCAAAGTACCTCCTAGTATAACCACATTTATGAAATAAATGACTATGATCCTCTTGTCCAGGCCACATAGAAAACACTCAATGGGAACATCTACACCCATCCCACTAAGACGATCTAATGTGAGAAGCCTTTTATGCTGAATAAGCCACATGACAAAATTCCATTTAGGCAGATTGTACCTATTCCATGCCATATGATGCCACTGAATTAAATGAGAAGGCCCCTCCAGTAGTCACTGATATCTATCAGCTATGCTGTACTTCTTCTCTGCCCTTCTCCATTTACCATCCACATATCCATTCTTAAATATGTTCTTCACCTCACATATCTTTCTCCATGTCCATGAGCTATAAGCTAGGTAGCACGAACACTTCTCCTAACCAGCCGTCCCGTGTCGGACACCGTGTCGGACACACGGACACCTATAAACAAGGAATGTGAGATTGAAAGACTAGAAGAGCTAGATTAGAAGATGAGTTTGGGTGGGAATATTGATTAGAAGATGAGTTTGGGTGGGAAATGAGAATAAATTATAGTTAAAGTCAAGTTTTACACTCAATTATTTACATTTAATATCAAATATTAATACAAAAATAAAATTGTATGTTATTTATAACTATAAAATATATATTTTATTAAATTTAAATGCCGTGTCCTAAATTTCACGAGATGCCGTATCACGTGTCCGTGTCGTGTCCGTGTCGTGTCCGTGTCCTTGTCCGTGTCCGTTTTGGTGCTACCTAGGCTATAAGTAGTAGGCTCGTAAGTCATCCAACACGTACCCTCCTTTCAGATAAATACTATCAACCCATCTAATTCATAAGTGGTCTTGCTTACAAGCTAGCCACCAGACTAACTTGCCTGTTGCAGCCATATTCCACATCCTTCTGTCAGTCAACCCAACTCCTCTATACTTCTTAGGCTTGTAGAGTATATTCCAAGACACTAAAGAAGCTTTAGAATAATTGTTATCACCTTCCCATAAAAAAATTCGACATAAGGCTTGAATCCTATCCATTACCCCCAAAGGTAGCACATATATATGAGCCAATGATTATGGATGGTAGCTAGGACAAACTTAACAAAAATCAAACTTCCATTATATGAGATCTTACTACTACTCCATCCTCTAATTCTGGCAATCATTCGATCCACCAAAAATTTTACAATCAATCTTAGATAATCTTTTGTGCGAGATAGTCACCCCCAGATACTTGAAAGGCAGTGTACCTTGCTTAAATCCAGTCCCTTGTAAGATATTTTGCAGCACATTAGTCTCCATACCATTGCAATACAAATCAGATTTACCAGAATTGATTCTAAGCCCAGATGCATTGGAAAACCTTTTAAAGGTATCCATGATGATGAGAACAGATCTAACTTCTCCTTTACAGAACATAAGTAGATCATCTGCAAACATAAGATGAGTCAACTTGAGCTTCTTACATAAAGGATGAAAGTGAAATCATGGCAGTTGAGTAGTAGCATGAAGAAGTCTACTAAAGTACTCCATAAAAATGGTGAAAAATAAAGGGGACATAGGGTCTCCTTGCCTGAGCCTTCTACAACCCGTAAAATCCATGTGTTTAACCATTTAGAGCAATAATGTAGCTAGGGATACATACACACTGCATTATCAAGCTAATCAGGCTAGGGGGAAAATTTAGAGCATTCAACATTTGCTCTGTAAATACTCATTCAATAGAGTCATAAGCTTTCCTAAGATCTAATTTCATTAAACATCTAGGAGAGGCATTCCTCCTCGTATACAGCTTAACCAGATCCTGGCTGATTATAATATTCCCAAGAATGCTCATCCCCTTGATAAGAGCACATTGAGCAGGATCAATGATTTGAGATAAATTGTCTTGTGTAATTGGTCGGAATAATCTTAGAAATTGCCTTATATAGAGTATTACAACATGCAATTGGTCGGAATTCAGTCACATAGGAGGGGTTATCCACCTTATGAATGAGAACCAGATTAGTACAATTGACTTGTGTAAGAATCTGACAATTCCTACAAAATTCACTCACAACAACACAAAACTTCACTTTAATAACATCCCAGGAGGCTTTGAAGAATCAACTATTAAAGCCATCCGGTTCTGGACTTTTCTCATTAGCGATGAACAACACAACCTTTTTAATATCTTCCATATTATATTAGGAACCCTGCATATATGACCCTACTCAGATTCATTCACTCTTTGCTCTTTCATCATCATCCCCATATAGAAATCATAGGTAGGCACACTCTTTCCAAGAATATCCTTATAAAACCCCACAAATGCGTGAAGTATCTCTTCAAGATCATGACATTCCATACCCATACTATTATTAATTTGCACAACCTTATTGTGGTCTGTCTTTGTCTAATGACCTGATGGAACATATGTGAATTGGAATCTTCTTCCTTAGGCCAGGTACATTTAGCCTTCTGTCTCAAGTATTCTTCCATAGCTTCAGCTAACAAATAATAATGTCTTAACTGCCTCTCTATATCCATCAGCCCACAATTAGAGATATCATACTGTAGCTGAATCTGGCAGCCATCGAGCAATTTATATTAAGGGCCACATCAGTATTCCTCTCTATATCTGAGAAAAGATCTATGTTAAGCCTTTTAAGTTGAGGTTTCAACATTTTTAAGCCTAATAAGCATTCTGAACATAACAGTCCCTAGAATTGGAACATGCCAACAATCCTTGACAATAGCATTGAAATCATCTGTCTTTGTCCTCATATTGAAGAACTTAAAACGTTTTTTTCCCCTATCAAGACTCCCTCCACATGAAACAATACATGGGCAGTGATCAAAGTATCCCCGAGGTTGATAATGAGCAAACCAATCACTCTATTTATTCAACCAACCTCCATTAACAACCACCCTATCAATTCTACTGAATATCCTAGTTTCACTAGGCTGCTTATTATTCTAGGTGAAAAAGACATCAGTAGTCTTTAAGTCATGTAAGCAACACATGCTAACTATATCTTGAAAAGGAATCATCTCCTCTTCCCTCACCATTTTTCCCAACCTCTCATTGGATAATATCACATTATTAAAGTCCCCAAACACAACCCAAGGTCTGGCAGAAGATAGTCTCTTCATAGCAGCCCACAAAGAGCACCTCTCCTCAACTCTATTGAATGCATAGACAAAAGTAGTATTGAACACCATGTCAGACAATTTATCAACAAGTTTAACATGAATATATTGAGCATCAATCTCAATCACCTCCAAATCCATCCGGTACGCATTCCATAACAACCAGATTCTTCCTAGAATGCACAGAGGTATTAGTAACAAAATTCCAGTTATAACAAACACAATTAGCCACCTTATTTAGAGAACTAGGTTTAACCCTAGTCCCAAGGAGTTCAAATAGGTCCACATCATGATGTAGAAACCAACTAACCTCTTTTTGTTTAGTTGGACTATTCAGACCCCTCACATTCCAAGCTCAAAACCTAAGCATTGGAAGAGAAATGATCTCCTT
>JAIUZE010070924.1:0-42176 GCA_022085475.1 Heliosperma pusillum
AAACCGTAACATTTGTAAAACCGACTCAAAGTGGGACATAGCAAAAACCGTCACAAAACATGTGATACAAGCGAATGAAATATCATATATCCAAAACATGAATATTATAAGTCACCACGTAAAATTATACGATAAACGGATCATGCGATTTAATATAAATTACGAGTTTTAGAAACTAAAGGAAAAGATCACAGCCGTGTCCAGGCCGGTCAAGGGACCGGCGGCCGGTACCCCGGCTCAGAGCACAAGGCAAAACCAAAAATCATAGAAAACAGGGGAATGTGTTCTAGGCCGGTCGATGGACCGGCGGCCGGTGGGCCGGCTCAGAGCACCCCTATACAAAAATTCCCAAAAACTTCAATATTGTTACTGATGTGTTCCCAGCCGGTGGGCAGACCGGCGGCCGGTCGACCGGCAGGGAACACCCCTTCACCCGTGAGCCTTCATTTCATTACCAATTCATTTCAATTCTCAAATATACTTCTAATAATCATCAACCATCAATATACATCATCAACATTCATCATATAACAACATTCATTAATCATAACATGATTCCTAAGTTTCTAATCGTATTCTAAATACGATTTCTAGCATATAAAGCATGTAAAACACGTAAATGATATCGAGTAACCCTTCACCGTTACCTTTAAGCGTCTTCACTACTCGTCAAGCTCCTCTTCAATAAGGTAATAGTCTTTGTCGGGATCTTGGAGGTCACCACCTACAAATACATCATAAAAGATGAATGAAATTCATCTTGAGAAAGACGGAAAGTTTGAAAAGCGAGAAAGACGATACTTTTAATATCAAAACGGATAGAGGAAGGTAAGAGGAGAAGAATGAGACAAACTTACGTGAATTCTAGCAAGTAACGAATGAGCTAGGATGATTCAAAGATCGAAAATGCTATGGAGGCAAGGGTTTGGGATTTCTTAAGGAGGAAGAAATGTGTTGTTTGTGTTTGAGTAAGAAATAGGTTAAAGGGAGTGAGTGGAATATAAAGGAAAAAGTCAAGGAAAGTCAAACTCGCCTTAAGACGGGATTCTCATGGAATCTTGCGGAAATTCCAAATACGAACTCGGAAATTCTAAATTCGACTCGAAACTTTAAATTCTAAATTAAAACTTAAATTTGCTGAAAGGTATTCGTAAAATATTTTCATTATAAAAATAGGGTACCTTTCCGGGTGTTACAATGAATCACAAGTTCTCCTCGAGAACCCTATGGATGTTCTTGTAGGCTATCCAATGACACTCACGTGGATTGATTTGTTATAGGCTTGTCATGCTCCCAGCATACAATTCATTTAGGTATGTGCATGTAATGGCATACATGATTGGTCTCATGTGATCAACAACTCTTAGGTTCAGTGGATGACTATGACCCTTTCATAGTGATCCCACTTTTATCAACATAAACAACCTATTTAACTTGTTGAAATAGATAAAGGATCTAATCGATATAAGACACTTTTCTAAATGCCAAGCTAAAATTTTCTATTCCACAATAGATTTTTATTTTAGTATACATGTTGCCCTCTTGCATGGAGCATAAAAATCTAACCACTCCTTCCAAAAAGGTAATATGAATACGTCACTCACAATGAGTGATACGTCATTCACGTGGAAAACAATTTCTCCCACTGAACTTCATGTCTTATTTATCTCTCTCTGAACTTCATGTCTTTACATGGTTTTAACTCCCACTGGACTTCATGTCTATACATGACTTTTCGACAATTCGAGTGAAACTCTTCTTATATCACATAATAGAAAGGATCATCATAATCTCTTGTAAATACCTTAGGCTTTTGTCATTTACACATCCTATTCCAAATCCCTATTTGGACATGTGGCTTTGTTGTGTATCTTGTACACACCAACTATGAGGTATTTTACTGATGATATGGATCTAAGCATAGTTACGCATTAACTTAGCTTTTCCAGACATTTTCATGTCTATCCATGCAACTATAATTGGAAACCTCCAAATAAAACATCTTCATGTCTATAGAATTATTTTATTATTGGACAACTCCAAATACATCATTCATTTGCATAGATTTCATTTAGTTTCATAAGTCTCTTATGTTAGAAAATCGAATTTTAAAATTTCTTGGTACTTCCACTTCATAGATCATAATCTTATTATTTCAAGAACATTTTCTTTTTGGTCTCGTCTCTAGTCTAAGGATTCACCTAAGAACGCTTTCTTTTGGTTTCCTCACTAGCCTTGAGTCTAACCTAA
Source organism: Heliosperma pusillum (assembly GCA_022085475.1). Taxonomy (NCBI): domain Eukaryota; kingdom Viridiplantae; phylum Streptophyta; class Magnoliopsida; order Caryophyllales; family Caryophyllaceae; genus Heliosperma; species Heliosperma pusillum. Next base: position 2,251 of record JAIUZE010070924.1, read on the forward strand.
GAATATTTTCTTTTGGTTTCCTCACTAGGACACTAGCCTTGAGTCTAACTTAAGAACGTTTTCTTTTGGTTTCCTCACTAGTTCCTAACTAGTTTTACGATGTGGCTTATTTTCTCCCGCTCTATCTTTAGAAAAATACAACTATTTTCTTTAAAGATAGCCTTTTGAGCCACAAACAATTTTGAACTCATACTCGTGAGGGAGGTAGAAGTATCACAACATGACCTTAAGTGATCTACTAAAGACTTTATCGTAAAGACCTCGAATCTTAGCTTCGAGATAGACTAGTTCTATAAGCTAAAGAGGTGAACTCATATTCATGTCATTTACTATCTTTATAAGTGGTGTGGCCAATTGGTTTGGTATATTCTCTATTTTGAGTTCAATAACTCAATTTGACTTAACAATTGATCTTTCAAAGTGAGAATCGAATTCTTAGCCTTTTATTATAATGATCCAATCATCATAATACTAATATGATCAATTTGAGTCTATACAATTTATGTTATTAGTGCAAGTAGAGTATAATGATAAGTTTTAGAACTAAAAAGTTTCAACAAACCGAGTGACTTGGGTTGAAAACCAAGTCACCAAATATTCAATTACAACAAATTGTTCTTGAAAATAAATCTTCCATGTCCAACAAGGAAATTAAAGAGTTCTAAACAACCATAATACAATCAAAACGGGAGACAATCTCGAGTCCAAGCTTCCTTAAGTCTTCAACCATGGGTGGCTACCTTAGCTTCCATTGAAGAGCCTTCTTAGGCTTGCTTGTCCTTGCCTTTATCCTTGCTAGGATGCCCTAATTACAATAAAAAGGGTAAGAATCACAACTCGTATCTATATACCAAAGTTGAGATCATAACATAAATGATAGGGATGAAAAATTACCAACTGAAACAATCTTTCAGCTTTGATATCTCTTAGATATTTAGGGCAATTCCTCTTCCAATGTCCTACGCCATTACAATAATGGTATTTGTTCTCATTGGAGGCACCATTCTTGGGCATGGGTGAGCTATTCTCAATAGCTTTACCTTTTCCCTTAAAGGTGGAGGTCTTCTTACCTTTACTACCACCTTCCTTGAACTTCCCCTTGCTCTTATTATTAACATGTAGTACATCCTTGGTGGTGCTAACTTTTAGCCCCATGTCTCTCTCAGCTTGTATAAGCATCTTGTGCAATTCATGAAGAGATGTTTTCATGTTTTTGCATATTGTAGTTTACCTTAAACTGCACATATGCTTTGATTTTCCCCAAGGAATGTAAGACTCGGTCAATAACGAGTTGTTCGGGAATGGTCACCCCTTGCAATTTAAGAGTCTCAACATGCTCAATCAATTTTGAGTACATCAGGCCTAACGTTTGGCCCCCTTTTAGGTTCATGTCAAAAAACGCGGAAGCCGTCTCATATTGAATGATCGTAGGAGCTTGTGAAAACATAGTCACAAGCTTGGCATAGATCTCATAGAAAATGTTCTTAGGTTAGACTCACCTTTGGAGATCGGCCTCCATAGAGAAAATCAAAACGTTTTTTATCGCGGCGGACTCTTTGTAGTAAGTCTCATAGGCTCGCCTTGCGGCGGCGGTTGACCTTTCATTAGGTGTTTCTGGAGAGGCTTTGGTAAGGTAACGAAGCTTGTCGTCACCCTCCGCGGCCAAAAGGAGTTATGCATCCCAATCGGCAAAATTAGCGTCATTCTGTTCTAACTTGCATCGATCCATGAAGGATCGAAGCCATGAGACATTTGTGAGAGTTGTAGCAGGTGGTGGTGGATGAATTAGCATTTGCCATTGCGGTTTAAACAATATTAACTACAAATATTAGACACAAAGGAAATGTTAACATTTATCATTTTAAATACTTGTAAACATTTTTAAGCAAGTTTTAACATTTAAATAGTGACCTCTACCCAACTATTATAAATGATTCAGAGATCCAAATTCATATCAACTTGGGCACGGTAAGCCGATTCATCCCTCATTAACATAATTCGGTGGATTAACTCTTTAATCGATTCTACATTAAAATTCTCGGTCGATAATATTACTTTAATATTTATCTTAAGCCCGGAACACATGCGGCTACGGTCGCGAATACTTCCGTTGAGCTCAATCCAAATTTCGAAATAATAACCTTTATTACCGCACTTGCCCAACGTAACAAGTTTAGCACCCCGGTGAGCCGAGCCTACTTCCTTGCGAAATTGGGATTTATGTGTTCTATAATTTGGTAAGGCTTGATCTCAATTATTTATTATGAGAGGTCATGTCACTTTATTATCTATCTCGTTTAAGTGAACTAAATCGATGAATTAACGATAATTTTAATTGACACGGTCGAATACTCGATAAAATATGCATGTCATGTTATGGCGACTTGGCAATGCATGCAAACATATTAAATAAAATGCAAGCATAAAAATAAACTCCTAGTATGGACTTTCCTAGAATAGAAAATCATATAATCTATTACAAATTCGGAAACCAACTCCTTTGGTCCTTTGAAATTCATAAGCACGCCTCCCAAGGTCACCGTCTCTCTATCAGAACTCCTTTCCGAGTGGCACCGTCTTTGGGAAACTCCAGTATTACAAATAATTACAAATTATATAATATAATTACAATAATTTCCTATTATACATTTGTAAAATAATACAATAATAGTGATTCGAGATCACACTAAATTACAACCGAATCAATATTCCCTTACATTTCGGGCAATATCGATTAAAACTAAGGCCATACAAGGATTAAATTACATAATTCAAAATTACATAAACCAAAATATGACATTCATAATAAATATGCAGCATAATAATATGTATAAAACATGCTCATTTTAAATGCCAAATCGCTCTATTTAACGGTTTATATCGAATATAACCCGGTTTTACGGAAATGCGTGATAATAACATTTTAAAATCACCAAACAATACTTAAATCATATTTAAGTCCAAGTTAATTATCCCAACTCATTTAGGACTCAAAAATTATTCATCACTCAATTTTTGACAATAATTCAACTTGTTGTTATATAATTGCTCAAAATTAGACTTTAAAATCATATTTTAATCAAATAAATCCAAATTTAATTACAATTATTTCAAAATTTGAATTTTAAATTTTTTTACATTCTGGAAGATTTCCATGACACTCATAATGTCAAAAATCAAGGTTAAAAATTTCGAATCGGTTTTGAGAAAAATTGGTAGCGCTTTATCGGTTTTATCAAATAAAATACATAAAGCATGCGAATATTAATCATATCAAATTTTCAACTTTATATCTGAAATGTGGGACATTTACGCAACCAGGAATAATTTTCTCATGACATGAAAATTATTTTAGCTATATTTGCTAAATAAGTCACTATTTATGCCATTTTTACATTGAAAAATCATAAATCCTGCTAGACAAATCAAATCAGTTTGAAATTTTCCAGTCTGTCAAGACAACATGCATGTGACACCAAAATAAAATTTCATTGTCATATTCAAATAGGAAGTATTTTTAACCAATTGACCTTCATTTATATCATTTTATCATATAAAAATAAAAATCATAAATCATGAGAAACAAGTCCACTTCACACAAAATTTTACATACAGTAAGTAAAATGCATGTGTGATATTTTGTAAAAATTGCACGGTCATAAGATAAGTCTAACTATTTTTAGCATTTTAAACATCATTTTACTCATTAAAATGTAATAAAAACACTAAAAAACATATTTGAACACTATTAATTTCCATAAATCATCAAAATGATCTAAATTTATGCAACAGGAGTATGTGACCAAGCCAAGACACGAGCTCAACACAAGACACAAACTCAAGACAAGACTCAACATCAAGACATCAACACCATTCAAAACAACAACATCCTTTCAGACAACACCATGACCAGTTATGACAATATCCTATTCAGTCCAAGCCACAACCACTTCAAGTCTGCTAAGACAACACCCCCACAACCAGAACAAAGCCTAGCCATCCACTTCCCAAGGCTAAGCCACAACAAGGCACAGCCAACAGCCCAACAAACCCAACACAACAAAACAGCCCTCAGCCAAAAAACAGCCTATCACTGCCTCTCTAAACAGGGTCCATGGGGCCTCACACAATCAAACTAGCCTAACCAACCCTCAAACCTATGTCTTGGGAAGGTCCTCTACAACTTTCCCCAGGACTTCCCTTCCAAGAAACAAACACACAAAGAGTTAGCTTAGGGACAACTTCAGACTGTCCAGATTTCAGCCTTTTTGCAGTAGTTAACATGTCACTATCAAACTTTCCTTTTATGATCAAACAAACTCGAGGGCCTTTTAGAAGGACCTTTGGCATCCATCCCACTTCAGTTGAGCTCAAGAATCAAGCTCAGAAGTCCACCCCTCCACCAGTTTCAACCCCAACAAACCCATTAAGGCAGATTGTCCTATTAGAACTACTTTTCTACTTTATTGCTTTATGTTGAACAATGTAGCTGTTATTTCTGTTTCTTTTGCAAACCCATTGTGGCCCTAGGATGTAATGAACGAATAGGATGTAATCTCCTTGCCTATATAAGGCCTTTTCCTAATGAATGAAAGACAGATTTGAAGTAAAACATAAAACTGAAACCTTGTTTCTGTTGCATCTCTTGGCTGTGTGCTTGAGACAAATTCCTTTGCTTTGTGCTTGGAAGTGAGCTTGGGTCCTTAGCTGTGTGCTGGGATCACAGTTCAACCCTCAATCATTGGCTTTGTGCTTTGGTTAAGGTCCTATCTTAGTTCTTTGTCAATCAGTCCAAACAGAAACAGAGTATTTGCAAAGTGTCTGAATCTCAATCAAATTGTCATTGTTTAGTTGTCTTTCTGAATAGTTTCAGTGCAAATTGGTTATCAGAGCTTTGGTTTGTGAGTTCATCTACCTAACTACATTAAAAACACAAAATACAACCATGAGTGAAGAGAGAATCACAGGTCTTGAAAACACAGTTCAAGGTCTTGTCAGAACTGTAATGGAGGTCTCTAGATCTGTCAATGAACTCCTTGAGGGCCAACAGAACAATGATACAAGGGGAGGCAGAGGTCGAGGAAGAGGAGCACCTTTCCCACAAGGCGGAGGAAGGAGAAGACAACCTGTAGATCAGTTTGAAATGTCAGATTCAGATGGCTCAGATCACAGTCTTCTCAGACACCAAGACAAAGATATCAAGGTAGAGATTCCTGACTTCCTAGGTAGCTTGAACCCTGATGATTTCTTAGATTGGCTAAGGTCTGTAGAAAGAGTCTTTGAGTTTAAAGGATACACTGATAGAAAGGCTTTTAAGGTTGCTATCATGAAACTAAAAGGCTATGCCTCACTGTGGTATGAAAACATGAAAACCTTGAGGGTTAGGGAAGGGAAAGAACCTGTAAAGTCATGGCTCAAACTGAAAAAGAAAATGAGAGCTAAGTTTGTCTCTAGGGACTACACTCAAGACATGTTCATTAAGCTTACTCACCTAAAGCAAGACCAAAGACCTTTAGAGTCCTACCTAAGAGACTTTGAACAACTCACTTTGCAATGTGAGGTTGTTGAGAAATCTGAACAAAAGATAGCAAGGTTCTTAGAGGGGTTGGATGAAAGGATAGCTAGTAAAGTCAGGTTACAAAACATATACTCCTTTGAGGAAGCTGTCAACTTGTCTTTAAGGGTAGAAAAATTGGGAAAAGGAAAGGCCAGTGCTTCTAAGACACCTTCCAGAACCCCCACCTTCAAACCTTTTGTAGGAGTTAAGATAGGAGAACCTGTGGTTCCTGTTAAGACCCCTTTCAACCTTGATAAAGGCAAGGCTGTTGAGGCAGGCCAAAGGAAGACTACCCCTCTCAAAAAGTGTTTTCAATGTCAAGGGTATGGACATTTTGCTAGAGAATGTCCATCTAAAAGGGCTCTGAGTACCCTAGAAGTAATCCATTGGGGAGATGATGAAGTGTTGGTTCTGTGATGAAGAGATGGAAGAGCCTGAGGTAGAGGCTAGTGAGGAGTTGATAGAGCCTGATGCAGGGTTAAGTTTGGTAACATGGAGGGTAATGCATACTCAACCACAACCTTTGGAAGAGGACCAAAGACACCAGATCTTTAGGACCAGATGTACCATCAAGGGTAGAGTATGTAACCTCATTATTGATGGGGGAAGCTGCACTAATGTGGCCTCCAAAACACTGATAGACAAGCTAGCTCTACCCACCAAAGACCACCCCCTACCTTACAAACTCAGATGGCTAAACAAAGGGGCTGAGATCAAGGTGGATAAACAATGTGTTATACCTTTCTCAATTGGTAAAGGGTATGTGGATGAGAGTCTTTGTGATGTTCTACCTATGGATGCATGTCACCTTCTGCTTGGGAGACCATGGGAGTTTGATAGGGATGCCATACACCATGGGAGAGACAACACCTACACCTTCAAGTATGGGAAGAAGAAGATCACCCTAGCACCTTTACCACCTGCTTTAAAGATCAACCCAAACCCCATGAGTGAGGCTTCCAAAGAAGTCATGTTGATAAGTGAATCAGAAATAGCACAAGAGCTAAGTGAGCTACAACCTGTATACATATTGCTAGTCAAGGAGACTGGGATGAGTATCATTGATATCCCTGAAGAGGTCAAATCTATCCTAGAAAGTTATGGTGATGTCTTCCCTACTGAGCTTCCTAGTGGACTGCCACCACTTAGAGGGATAGAGCACCACATGGACCTAGTGCCTGGAGCTATCTTACCCAACAAGCCAGCCTACAGGAGTGACCCTAAGGCTACACAAGAGCTCCAACTTCAAGTAGGTGAACTACTCAACAAGGGCTAGGTCAGAGAGTCCCTCAGTCCTTGTGCTGTACCAGCCTTGCTTGTGCCAAAGAAGGATGGGACTTGGCGTATGTGTATTGATAGTAGGGCCATCAACAACATTACCATCAAGTATAGGTTTCCCATACCTAGACTTAATGATATTCTGGGTGAGCTAAGTGGGGCTCAAGTGTTCACTAAGATTGATCTGAGGCAGGGCTACCACCAAGTGAGGATAAGAGCAGGGGATGAATGGAAGACAGCTTTCAAGACTAAACATGGACTCTATGAATGGTTGGTGATGCCTTTTGGGTTGTCTAATGCCCCTAGCACCTTCATGAGGTTGATGACAGAAGTCCTAAGGCCTTACTTAGGCAAGTGTGTAGTGGTTTACTTTGATGATATTCTTATTTACAGTTCAACTAAGGGAGAACATTTGCAACATCTGAAGTTGTTGTTTGAGGTCCTAAGAGAAAACAAGTTGTATGGCAAGCTAGAGAAGTGCACCTTCATGCAGCCTGAGGTTTACTTCATTGGGTTCATCATCTCTAAGAAAGGGGTAGCAGTTGATCCTGAGAAAGTGCAAGCAATCAAGGAATGGCCCATTCCCCAAACTGTTACTGATGTAAGAAGTTTCCATGGATTGGCATCTTTCTATAGGAGGTTCATACAAGGGTTTAGTTCAATCATGGCCCCTATTACGGAGTGCATGAAGAAGGGAGAGTTCAAGTGGAATGAGAAGGCTGAAAGGTCCTTCAATCTGATCAAAGAGCTATTGTGCAAGTCTCCAATATTGGTTCTACCAGACTTTAACAAACTCTTTGAGGTAGAGTGTGATGCCAGTGGTCTTGGCATAGGAGCTGTGCTTACTAAAGAAAAGAAACCTGTGGCATACTTTAGTGAGAAGCTAAATGGGGCCAAGCTTAACTATTCCACATATGACAAGGAATTCTATGCCATTGTGAGGGCATTGAATCATTGGGGACACTACTTGAAGCCTAAGCCTTTTGTGCTTCATTCTGATCAGGAGGCTCTCAAATACATCAATGGACAACACAAACTCAACCCCAGGCATGCCAAATGGGTAGAGTTCTTGCAATCCTTCTCATTCTCCAGCAAGTATATAGAAGGCAAGAACAATGTTGTAGCTGATGCATTGTCTAGAAGGTCTGTAATGTTGACCTTCAGGGAGCAAAGGGTGTTGGGGTTTGAATTTATGAAAGAGCTCTATCAAGAGGACCCAGACTTCAAGCATGAATGGGAGGTACACCAAGAAGGGCAAGTCAAGAAAGGGAGCAAGTACACAGCTCAAGAAGGATACTTATTCTATGGGAACAAACTGTGTGTGCCTAAGGGACCTTATAGGGGACTACTGGTCAAAGAGGTTCACTCCAATGGCCTTGCTGGTCACTTTGGGGTACAGAAGACCTATGACATCTTACAAGATCAGTTCTATTGGCCTCAGATGCTCAGTGATGTGCAAGATGCCCTCAAGAGATGCAGATCTTGTCAAATAGCCAAGGCACACTTTCAAGCAGGCCCTTACACACCACTTCCAGTACCCAACAAGCCATGGGAAGATCTCAGTATGGACTTCATTGTAGCCTTACCTAGAAATCAAAGGGGAAAGGATTCAATCATGGTGGTTGTAGATAGATTCAGCAAGATGGCACATTTCATTGCTTGTAAGAAGACTGAGGATGCATTGGGGGTAGCTGAACTATACTTTAGGGAGGTTGTCAAGTTACATGGGGTCCCTAGAAGCATTGTCTCAGATAGAGACACAAAGTTCATGAGCCACGTCTGGAGAACCTTGTGGAAGCTATTGAAGACCAGGTTATTGTTTAGTACTTCTCACCATCCCCAAACTGATGGGCAGACAGAAGTCACTAACAGGACACTAGGAAAGATCTTAAGGAGCATTGTTTCTAAGTCATTGAAAGATTGGGACCTCAGGCTAGCACAAGCTGAGGTTGCCTTCAACAGAGCTCCCTCCAGCAGCACAGGTAAAAGTCCTTTTGAAACAGTTTATGGCACTAATCCTCTCATGCCTACAGACCTAGCACCAGTCAAAGGAAACACGGCAAGCTATGATGCAAAGAAAAGAGTTGAGCAAATGATACAGATTCATGAGCAAGTCAAGAAGCAGATTGAAAGGTCCAATGAGTTGTACAAAGCTAGGTCCAAGGGACCTAAGAAAGCAAGGGAGTTCAAGGCAGGGGATCTTGTATGGTTGCATTTAAGAAAAGAGAGATTTCCAGACAAGAGGAGAAACAAGCTCATGCCAAGAGCTGATGGACCATTGGAGATATTGGAGAAGATAGGCACAAATGCTTACAAGGTGGATCTACCAGGAAGCTATGGTGTACATGGTACTTTCAATGTTGGAGACCTGAGTCCCTACCATGGTGAATCAGATGATGAAGGTGAGGAAGATTTGAGGGCAAATCCTTTTCAAGAAAGGGAGGTTGCAACAGGAGTATGTGACCAAGCCAAGACACGAGCTCAACACAAGACACAAACTCAAGACAAGACTCAACATCAAGACATCAACACCATTCAAAACAACAACATCCTTTCAGACAACACCATGATCAGTTATGACAATATCCTATTCAGTCCAAGCCACAACCACTTCAAACATGCTAAGACAACACCCCCACAACCAGAACAAAGCCTAGCCATCCACTTCCCAAGGCTAAGCCACAACAAGGCACAGCCAACAGCCCAACAAACCTAACACAACAAAACAGCCCTCAGCCAAAAAACACCCTATCACTGCCTCTCTAAACAGGGTCCATGGGGCCTCACACAATCAAACTAGCCTAACCAACCCTCAAACCTATGTCTTGGGAAGGTCCTCTACAACTTTCCCCAGGACTTCCCTTCCAAGAAACAAACACACAAAGAGTTAGCTTAGGGACAACTTCAGACTGTCCAGAATTTCAGCCTTTTGCAGTAGTTAACATGTCACTATCAAACTTTCCTTTTATGATCAAACAAACTCGAGGGCCTTTTAGAAGGACCTTTGGCATCCATCCCACTTCAGTTGAGCTCAAGAATCAAGCTCAGAAGTCCAACCCTCCACCAGTTTCAACCCCAACAAACCCATTAAGGCAGATTGTCCTATTAGAACTACTTTTCTACTTTATTGCTTTATGCTGAACAATGTAGCTGTTATTTCTGTTTCTTTTGCAAGCCAATTGTGGCCTTAGGATGTATTGAACGAGTAGGATGTAATCTCCTTGCCTATATAAGGCCTTTTCCTAATGAATGAAAGACAGATTTGAAGTAAAACATAAAACTGAAACCTTGTTTCTGTTGCATCTCTTGGCTGTGTGCTTGAGACAACTTCCTTTGCTTTGTGCTTGGAAGTGAGCTAGGGTCCTTAGCTGTGTGCTGGGATCACAGTTCAACCCTCAATCATTGGCTTTGTGCTTTGGTTAAGGTCCTATCTAGTTCTTTGTCAAGCAGTCCCAACAGAAACAGAGTATTTGCAAAGTGTCTGAACCTCAATCAAATTGTCATTGTTTGAGTTGTCTTTCTGAATAATTTCAGTACAGTCTTTCTCTCTTTTTAAATTATCCGTCTTTCTCAAGGTGAAATATATTCATCTTTTATTACCTAATTGTAGGTGGAGACTACTAGGAAGGCTTAGTAATCGATTAAAGACGCAAAAAGGTAACGGTGAAGGGTTACTCGGTATCATTTACGTGTTTTACATGCTTATATGCTAGAAATCGATTAGAATACGTTTGTACGTTTAGGAAATCATGTTATGGAGGATCGATTGTTGTTTATTTGATGATTGTTTGATGATGAATATTGATTGTTGATAGTTATTAGAAAGAAAAGGATTAGAGGAAATTGGAAATGATAGATTGAATTTATGTGAAGGCTCACGGGTGAATTGGTCTAACAATGTCACGGGCGTGAAATGACACGTACGGTCGTGGACTGTGCAGTTCATGCACTGACCCCTTTTCGTTTATAAAATGATCTATCTCCTTAGTTACTTGCTTGTTTTGGGCTTGTGACCACTCGTTGGAACCGTAAGAGGATAAGCTATCACCTCGACTTGGAATTTCTGCATTCCCATATCTAGAACTCTAGTTATGACAGTTTGAAGTGAACCCTTGTTTAAGTTAGTTTCCAAACTGGTTGTTTTGGAGAGTTATCTATGTTTCTTATTTATTATGCTTCTTAAACTTGGTCTAATGCTTGGGTATCATGTATTGATTCATGTTTATCATAGTTACATTTATATACTGCCATGTCTCATGTTTGTGACGGGTTTTGGTAAGTTCACTGTGATTCGGTTTTTCCAAATGATACGGTTTGAGCACTATTTTGTCTTGTGCTTTGTACTCTTATTCCCTTGGCTACCTCCACGTTAGTAAGGCTGGAATGTCGGAACGGGGAGGTATCCTACTGCTTAATTGCATGTGTTAGTGGGCATACGACGACGTTGTTGGGAGTTGAACGCTATGCGTTGATCGACCCGGCTGTCAAATGTTGTGTACTTGCGAGGTGGTGTTATTTGCATGTAGCGTACCGCTTGTTATGAGGCTTGTGCTCTTTTCCGCCTCTTTCGTGAATTGATCTACCAAATTTGGGGTACTCGGCGTCATGTGATTGACCGAGTCTTGGATGCGAAACGTGTATCGCATGTCGAATCGGAAAACGTTTATTCCGAGAATCTGGCCAGGTTTAGATTAGGAACCGTATTATTATCGTCGTCCTACCAGGAGGAAATTAGTCTACATATACGAAATGGATTGAATCGTGTATGCGTTCAGGGAAGGCGTTTCTCCCGTGGATGCCCATTAATCATACTTGCCATGTACACGGTGCTAGTGCGTTTCATTTACCGTGAGAGAGGTCGTCTTTGTGTCGTTGTTCTTGAATGCGTGATTTCATGATGTTATTCATGGTCATTGCATGATTGGGCATCGTCATTGTATTGTTATGTGTGGATGGGTGATTACATGATTGATATTCATGGTCATTCGATGTCTTGGCATGGTTTGTTTGTCGAGTCTCAATCTTATCAAACTTATATACCGCTCACGGTGAGATGCAAGCCCTAGTGAGCGTATTCGGTTGCCTAAGAGTGTCTTCCCCGAGTCTTTGTATCACATGATGGTTTCGGACTTGTAACTCTTATGCTCTTATCATTATATATGGAATTGCCTATTTATTCTTATCGTATCTCACATGTATATTCATATATGCATGATTTTAATTTTGTATTTCCTTCTATGTACGTTTAATGTGATATGGCTGGGAGAACCCGGAGTTACTCCCCACTGATTGTGGCGTTCATGTTTTTCATGGATGAACAGGTTGCTTGCATGGATGGCTTTTTGCTTATGCTATTTGGGTTCGGTGTGAGCTAGCGGGCGTTTCCCTGGAAGATGAACCTCTAGTCGTTAATTAGCTAGTTGCTAAACAATTGTTCTTTGTTAACATTTTGAGAGACTCCGTCTCTTTGTTATATTCCGTACTTAGTTTGTAATATTTTGACACTCCTCGTTTTATTTATCTTGCATGTATAAAAGTTTTTAAAATACCGTATTTCCGACTAGACGGGGTAATTTCATCTTGACCAACTATGATAGATAGGGTAAATCCGTCTAGACGGGGTAATTTCATCATGCTTGTATGTTTTATATTTCCGCATTCGCAAGGGTTGTCACAAGCTACCCATAATCCAAATATTACAACCCATTATGAAGTTCAACCAAATTACAAAACCAAAATGAAGAACAAAACTACAGAGAATTCAAATGTGTTGTGTTGTGGAATGTTGTATTCAATGTTGTGTGTTTCTCTCTCTAAAATTTGGCTCTTTTATACCCTTGGCTCCGGAAACCTAGAGCCTTGAGAAATGGGCCTCAAAATGACAAGACGGAGAATGAAGGAACGCATGCCTGAGACCAAGACGCTGGCAGCGTCGTGGGACGCTGGCAGCGTTTCATGCTGCCAGTTTTTCCCTTTGGTTGAGCGCCTTGACTTTCGTTGACCCTTTGGACTTTAGTCCCGCCTTGACTTCCATTGACCCTTTTGACTTGCTCTTCTTGCATTGATGATTTGCTTGTAGCCCTCTCTAATTGTCGGGTTTGGGTCTCGGGTTTGACTTTGACTTTTGTTGACTTCCGGGTTTGACACTAAAAGTTGACTAAAAATACTAAATAACAGCATAATTAGAAGGACTAAGGTTAGCATAAAACGATGCTAACGACCCGTAAAAAGTATACTAAACGAACCTAATAAATACTACTAGACACAACATATTTTGGTGTTGTCAAATACCCCCACACTTGGACTTTTACTCGTCCCGAGTAAAACTCGAGATTAGCAAGACAAACACGAGTCCAAACATAGCATGTGAAGGTAATGACCTCTCTTCCCTCACCACTACCTTCTTATATCTCCCTCAAAACACAACCACCTATTAAAAGAAAATGACTCAAAGTTGTTTTAACACACTCTTCCCTTACCACTTCCTACTTATAACTCCCTTTATATAAGACTCGACACACCACCAACTCCGACTCATTTCACCTCAACTCGTCCCTTCTTATAGCTCCCAAGATTGTAGTATGACCATCTTTGCCCTATCCCAAGGCATAGCGAGATGATCCTCATCACCAAACTCCATGCAACTCCACTTCTTATATCACCCCCTTATTACTCCACTAGTGTATAGTGTGACACCCTCAAATTTGCGGAAAGAAAAAAAAATAATTTAAATACATAAAAGAGATATGATAATACATAACGAAGGTGTCATAAAATTAAAAGGGTCATTACAAAACAGAAATAATATTATACAAAAGAAATATACAAGACGGGAGACATATATCCCGTATAAATACGGAAATAAAAAGAGTGTATAATAATATACAATCTAAGAACCGACTATAGGTCCAAGGTAAATACTTCGCTCGCTAGCTCGTCAATGTACCCCAAATATGCATTCACCACCTGTTCGACCGCATTAAATATAAACACGGAAGCCACAGTCAGTGGGGAGTAACTCCGAGTTCTCCCAGCCACGAAATGTCGAGTTTAATTAAACATGAATAACATAAAAGCAATGTATATGGAAAATACAAAACTTAACATATATGATATGCTTTTCATGTTATGAAACAATTAACTAACATATAACCTAGCATATGAAAGCTATCATGTGAAACCGATAATAAACTATAACACGAGGTAGGGAAGCTGGTATGCTAGCTCAGAGGTTACCGTTAACATGGCCATGATACACTCAAACCCTAATCAACACGTAATATGTGAATCAGTTAACAATCGGTAATCCAAACTCTATCAATCTTAGCCGGCTTGCATCTCACCTTCTAGAACTCATAGAATCATACAAACATGAAAGACCAATACCTCTACAAACAGGCATACGTTCTCAGGACAGTCAATAGAAGACTTCTGTAACTCGAGGCTATACCACAAGGTAGGAAAACATCCTAGTCCTAGACTGATCAGACCTAGCGACAACAGCTATTCCATTCCCCGTCCCATGACATAACCGTCTATGAGAAACTCTACTAGGCGACCCACTAAGCAGAGATGGCTAGTACTTAAGCTGGCTCCCTTCCCAAAGCGGAACTCTTAGGATGCCATGCCCCGACTTGGAGATAAGCCCCCCAGGCCGTGACACAAAAGCGATTAACCATGAACTATATACTCGTTAAAGACAGTACGGGCCTATCAATGTCATGGTCCAAGATACTCATCTAGATTAGATGTCAAGACCATATACTCATATTCGCTATGGGTACGAGTCAACACGCCACCAACCATAGTAATCAAACAGTCAGGGAAAAACTTCCTATCATGTGACTAATTGCATATAAATCATATTCAAATCTCATATCGCCTCATATCTACTAAGGCTAATTCATTAATTAAATACAACCTTACTTGAAGACAAATCCCCAACCCGAGTCCCGCGACGGGTCATCAGTCAAAACGGGGCTGACTAGATCTTAGTTTGACCAAACCCGTTTGGTCAAACCGGCTAGAAACAGAGTCTTTATCACATAGACTTGAACATAAATTCAACATATTCATTATATGTTATTTTATCAAAACTTCTAACATGTGCATTATTAAATCTTATTAAAACCCGCTTGACTTAAAGGATATCATATTAAACTATAATCTCGTATTATAATTTCTAACATGTGAGAAATAATAATTTTATGAAAAACCTTTATAATTAAATATTTTACTTATTATCATTTCCCACTTGCTAAATATTACAAAACACGATAAAATGACGATAACTCAAAAACCGTCACAAATCCCAAAGTGGGACCCACGGGCTGATTTTGGGCCAACATGACACGGGCCTGGACTGGGCCCCACGGCTGGTTTGGGCCTGTTTTGGGCTGTTTTAACGACTTTACTAAAACCGTTTCCTAATATTTCCCGCATGCTTTAACATAATTAAAACCTGTCAAAACAACAACATAACAATCAAACATCGACCCAACCCAAAGACCAAAAACCCGGACCCACCAAGGACCAACCCAGACTGGCCTGGACCGGGCCTGAACCGGCCTGGTTTGGGTCCGGTTTAGGCTGATTTTTCCAGCCCCTTACACGGTTTCAACAACTCCAAATCCAAATAAATTCTAACATGTTTTTAATTAACAACATCCATTTTTAACAACCAATTTAACCATCAATCATACAAAAATCATGATTTTGACAAATCATAAAAATATGTCAAGAACAACCAACATGTTATAAATTCATAAAACATAATAATAACCACTACTTAGCATGTTACTAACTAAAAATCCATAAATCATAATAACATGAACCAAAACAAAAGATGAACCAAAAATAAAAGAAACAAAGGCTATGTGACATTATTTCGTCGAGTAAATCGGAATTGTTACCTTAGCTAGACAAGTCAATTAGCACCAAAATAAGAAGTATAAACCAAGAAACCCCCACTAATCTTCACCCAAAATATATCGAGTCACCAAACTCGTCTTCAAAATCTTCCCCTATAAGAAATGACAAGAATAACTTTATTAGAACTTAAACTTGATTTTCCATAATTAAATGTTGAAAACGTTTTGACGGAATTGAAAATAAACCGTACTAGAAGATGGAGAGCGAAGAGGAGATTCTAGAAATATAAGTTAGGACGGATTTAATTAAGAAATGAAGGTGTTATGATGATTTTGCTCAAGAACGACGAAGAACGGATGAAGAACGCTCAAGAACAAATGAAGAACGATGAAGAACGATTAATTTGATCTTAATTTGATTTGTTGAAAAATGAAAAGTTGTTAGTGAGTAGTGGAGTGGAGGGAGCCGTGTAATTATAGGGAAAAATGGATGTCGGGTTTTGAAATTGTTGTTACGGAATTGACTCGCGTTTAATAATTATATTACGGTAAACGATTAAATATAATTCGATATTAAGTTAATTAAACTAAATATCTAGATATTATGATATTGTAATCAAAAGTAATGAAAATATCATGGCCTAAGAGAGGTAGGAGAGCCGTGTGGTGTTGTGTTTGTCGGGTCAGTTTTGTAAACGATTTGCGTAATTTCCGTTAACTGATCGATAAAGTTGAAAATATCTAAGATATTCTTATTAGTTTAATCAAAAGAATTAAAATATCTAATGTGAGTGGAAAACGATGACATGGGAGCGTGACTCATGCCAAAGTCGAGTTTCGGTTTTGTTTCGGGATTTACGACGACTCGGGAATAGTTAAATGACGTTCGGTTTAAAACCGTAAAAGTTATTCTTTAAATTCCGAATAAATTCAAAATAATTATATTCAATTATGATAAATCTTAATAAATCTTAATAAAAATAAATTAAAAATATTATTTTTTTAAATAAAATTTCGGTCTTCAAACTTACAAGGCGAGTCGGGAAAAGTCAACGAAAGTCAAAGTCGACTTAAAAGTCAAGAAACAGTCAAAGATGACTAAAAACGGTCTTTTCATGAAATCTCTCATAAATTCCAAATATGAACTCGGAATTTCAAAATACGACTCGAAACAAAAATTTCTATTTTAAAACCTTAAGTTTGCTGAAAAGTGTTAGTAAATATTTTTACTAGAAAAATTGGGTACTTTTCGGGTTGTTACATATAGCATGGTTACTTGGTTGGCCCCAAACTACACAATTCGCACAACCAAGCAACCAACAAAAGAAATCCACCGATTTGGAACCAAATTTGTGACTCAAAGAAAAATAAAAAGAAATCCTAAGCTAACCTCCTTCCAAATTCATCCTTATTTCTCCCTTCTTTTCCCTCCAAAAATCCTCATCATCGGAAGTATTTTGCTCAATTATTATTATTTTTTTCTTTTTCTTTTTCCATTTTTTTTCTTGAAAATCCCTCATTTTGCCTAATGTGCCCTTTCGGGTTTTCACCTTAACTTTTTCTTTCCTCTCATTGGTGGCTCGCAACTCGATTTTTCATTTTGCCCGGAATGCCCTTTCGGGTTTTCATTCCATCCTCGGCCACCTTCCCAATTTTTGCCTAGGTGCCCACCCTTGTGGGTTTTCACCTAGCCGGGATTTTCAATATTTTTTCTCTAATTTTTTTTTTTCAAAACAAAGAAAAACAAAACAAAATGCAAGAAAACAAAACAAATATATACAATCCTCTCCCCAACACTTAAATTATACAATGTCCTCATTATAGGGGAAAGGGTGGGATGCTTCATCAATTGTTGAAAAGAGAAGAACCCGAGGCACCTCCTCGGTTTCTCCTCCTCTCTTGGTGGATTAAGCCTCCTTTGGGGTTGTCGGACCGGTTGGTATCCACTTCAAGTCTTATCTTGTGCATGCAAGTTGCCGGACTTATTCCCTTGAGGTCTGCTATGCTCCACCCAAATGTATCTCCATGTTTGTGAAGCAACACTACCAATTTGCTCTCTTGTTCCTCGTCAAGTGTGCTTGAGGTGATAAGAGGTAGGGCGTGATTGTCCCCTAAAAAGATATGTTTTAGATAACGTGGAAGGGTTTTCAACTCGACTTCGGGGGGCTTCACAATTGAGGGAAAGGGCTTGTGGAGAGGTACACTCAAAGCAAAGAGCTCGGATAAGCTCTCCAGACCAGGACGCTGCCAGCGCTGGGGGACGCTGGCAGCGTTGTAGGACGCTGGCAGCGTCATGTGGCGCTGCCACCGTTTTCCACTGGAGTCCCCTGTTTTCAGCACCTCGTTGATGTTGAGTTCTTCATAACTGTCTGGTGGTTCTTCTTTCTCTAAGTCCATGAGATGTTCCTGCACATCGACCCACAACAAAGAACGCAAATCCTCTTCTTCTACATTGTTACTTAGGTTCACCTCAAGTGGGTCCCTATCACATAACTTGTACATTTGAGGTACAAAAGGCCCGATAATATCTAAGAAAAAACAAGATTGAACATCACTAGGGTGTCCCATAGAGTCATAGATATTATAGGTCAATCTCTTTCCCTCGAACTCCATTGTCAAACATCCGTTTGACACATCAATCTTGGTCCTAGAGGTTTTCATGAATGGCCTACCAAGGAGGAGGGGAGTGGCACTTGAACTAGACTCTATGTCTAAAACATAGAAGTCCGCCGGGAAGACAAGGTTATCCACCTCTACTAGTACATCCTCTATCAAGCCTTTGGGATAGACACTAGACCTATCGGCTAATTGAATAACCACCCTGGTCTTGGACAAAGGTCCTAAGCCTAGGGTCTCATAGATGGATAGGGGCATGACGTTAATAGAGGCTTCAAGGTCTAACATGGCACGTTTGAAACTTTGCCCTCCAATGGTGCAAGGGATGGTGAACATGCCCGAGTCTCCACATTTCTTTGGTAAGTTTTGCTTGAAAATTGCCGAAACATGCTCACTCACCCTAACCTTATGGGCTCCTTTCTTAGGCTTTCTCTTAGGTGTACAAAGTTCTTTCAAGAACTTTGCATACCTAGGGACACTATTTAACAACTTAAGAAGAGGCATGTTTACCTCACACTTCCGGAAAGTTTCATACAAGTCGTTCTCCTTGTCATATTTCCTTGTGCTTAGCAAAGCACTAGGAAATGGGGCTTCCGATATGTATTACTCTACTTCATTATCATCAATAATGTCTTTACCCATCTTTGAAGTGTCTCCCTTGGGGTCCTTGCTTGTGGATGTCCCTTTTCCCATTCTTTGATAGTTCTTCATGACCAACTACTAACTCTCCTTGGTCTTCAATTTCCAAGGTCTCCATCTCAAGATTCTTCATCTTCTCCTTGCCTTTTCCAAGGGGGTGTACCTCCAACTCCTTGCCTCCCCTTAAGGTCATGGCACTAACTTTCTCCCTAGGTGGTGGGATGGTTTGAGATGGGAATCTTTGTTGGAGCTAGTGTCCTCCACAGTTAGTGTGATAACAGCTAAGGTTCTCAGGGTATACATTGTATTATAATCAGTTGATTAACGTTTATCGATAACGGTTGGCTTGCTAGATAAGTTTGACGTTATTGTCATATTGATGGCGGTGATCAACTGATCCCTAAAAGTCACACCTAAAGGATGTGTTTGAGAGATGTGATTATTTGAGAAAATAATCATATTAATGCCTTATTTAATGACTAAAAGGTTAGTCGATGTATTTGACTAAAAGGTTAGTCAAATATGATGATGATACGATTATTTAATAACGATTAAATAATGTTAGCTGGTAATTGAATATAAAATGTTATATTTAATCAATTTATATAATGTTGGTCTAAACTAAATGTAAACTGTTATATTTAAGTTTGCGAATATGTATTACTCGATATTATTATAGTGTATTGGTCCGGCATTACTCGGTTTATGTGACGGTCCATTACTAGTAATAATTAGAATACATATTACATTATGTACATATAAAATTAGATGCTAACTACCTTATAAAGGTGGAGATAAATAAGGAAACTAGGGTTTTAGTTTTTTTTGGTTGCTTTGCTCTTCAATTCTCACGGCTCTTGTGAGATAAAAAAAAAACCTAGAGGACAACAATTCTCACGGCACACACAAAAAGAAAAAGGAGAAGAAAAATTCTGATTTTTGATCTTCTCATTCATCTTCATATTCATCATCAATTTACACACAAATTAAAAGTAATTTTGGGTATTCGTTCTAGCACGACGAAGGCATTTCTTGAACCATCTTGGGTGTAACGATTAGGAGAATACCTACTTTGGTATTTGTTCTTAGGCCTTTTACTAGGACCGAAGGTTACTTCTTAATCTCTTGTTTATATTATGCAATTTCATTTATGACTAGATATTCATATAGTTATAATTTCATTATAATCCGAAAATTTTAAAGGGAAGTATACCGATATTTCCCACAAGTGGTATCAGAGCCTTTGGGTATAAAATTATTTTATATGTCTTTTTCATTAATTGATTGGTATAAGTAGAAAAAACAAAAGTTGCTGTTTTTTTTATTATTTCGGCCGGAAATTTTTTTTTTGGTGGCCGTGTGTTTTTTTTAGGGTTCATTTTTCATTCATATATGTTGTTGTTTTAATATGTTAAGATAATAATATAATGAATTAGTTGATATTTTGATTTAATGAGGATTAAATTGAAATATAAAAGGAATTTGTTTTGGATGTTAAAGAACATTCATTGTGCTAAATTTTTCGGTATGAATTTACAAAACAATTATGATTAGTTGAGTATTTTGATAATCGATTAATCATGATTTAGATATTCATCTTAAAAAGTTAATTTGAATCATCTAGTTTGTATCAATGTTTAATAATGATTAGATGTTGAATGTTTGTACCGATCTAGTTTTATTAGCATGATCAAATTAAAAAGATTATTTTGTGTTTGTTTTGTTTTTCCATAAAAACCGAAAAAAAATAAAAATAAAATAAAAAAAAATTATTTGCTACTGTTCACGGGCACTGTTCATCCGTGAACAGTGAGAAAAAAAATTTAATTTTAATTTTTGTTTTTGTTCATTGCATTATAAAGATAATGCATGTTGTTTGTTGTTGTGAAAAAGTTCACAATGATAGATAGCCTATTATTTTAAAAAGGTTTAAAATAATGTTGAATTTAATTTATGTTATACCCGATAATATGAATTAAATTGGATTATGGTTAATTAAAATTGTTGTGTACAATTAAGGAATTGTCACATAATTTTGATCATTTTAAAGGTGGTTTGGATAAATTAATTGATAAGTGATATTTTGTACTGATTTATCCCCCGTTTTAGCTCAATTTCCATACGATTTATGCACTTTGTTAAGTGATTAACGAGCTAATATTGTTATTCTAGTTGTTTTGCGTGTTTTGATGTGTTTTGTAGGAAATGAAGCGGTTTTGCTATATTTTCCTACTTTATGGAGCAAAGGCACTAGGATACGAGTTTTCAAGGAATTGATGATAGCCAGTTCACGATTTGATTACGATTCCGCTACACCCTTCCTCAATTGGATTTAATCTTGTACTTTGGCTTTGAACTTCAAAAGGAAACATCAACCCAAGCCAAAAGAAGATCAGCGCAAGCCCAATTTCGTATTGCATTGACCAAGACCAAGGCATAGGATTCCGTGCCTAAGACGAAAAGACGGAAGATTCCATCTTGCACATTTACCCGATCGGATTACCATATACCCGATCGGGTATTTCTGCAAGTGGACGTTACTTAGCTCTTCTTCAACCGAGCTTAAATGTGTGATTTAATGCTTTGACTAGGGTACGAATTTGGACGAGGGATCAGCAGCCATGCAGCCCTATAAAAGCCAATGATCATCACACACAATTATCATCCAATTATCCATTATCATCTTATATCATATCTTATATCTCTTATCATCTTTTTATATCTTTTAGCACACTTTCTTACAAGTTTTAGAATATAATTTATTTCTTAGTGTTCCTCTAGTGTTTTCATAGCTTTTGTTATTGGATATTTGTTGTGACAACCCTCGCGAATGCGGAAATAAAACATAACAAGCATGTGAATTATAAAGCGGAAAATACGGTGTTTTTAAAACTTTTTACATGCAAGATAGAAATACGAGGAATGTCAATAATTACAAACCAAATATAAACTACTACAAGAGACGTAGTCTCTCAAAATGTTATCAATGTCAAAGTGATTAGCAACCTAGCTAAATAACGTCTAGAGGTGATTCATCCAAGGACAACGCCCGCTAGCTCACACCCGAACCCAAAATACCACAAGCAAAAAGCCATCCAATCAAGCAACCTGTTCATCCATGAAAAACATGAACGCTACAATCAGTGGGGAGTAACTCCGGGTTCTCCCAGCCATATCAGATTAAACGTACATAAAAGGAAATACAAAAGTAGAAGCATGCATATATAGATATACATGTGAAATACGATAAGGATAGATAGGCAATTAAATATATAATGATAAGAGCATATGAAGTACAATCCGTAACCATCATGCTATAGATAGACTCGGGGAAGACACTCTTAAGCAACCGAATACGCTCACTAGGGCTTGCATCTCACCGTTAGCGGTATAAGTTTGATAAGATTGAGACTCGACAAACAAACCATGCCAAGTCATGGTATGATCATGAATAATCACTCATGTAATCACCCATCCACACATAACAATACATTGACGAAAGTCTCTCAAAATCGGTATTGAAACGCACTAGCAACCGTGTCAGGGCAAGTATGATTAAAGGTCAATCCACAAGATAAGAAATTCCCTGAACGACACTACACGATTCACTTCATGTCGTATATGTGGACTAATTTCCATTTCCTCCGTTAGGACGACAAGAATAATACGGTCCTAGTCTAAATCTATTGGCCAGACTCATCTTCTCGGAAAACGTTTTCCGATTCTACATGCGATGAAACATTGTTTCGCATCCAAGACTCAGGTCAATCCATGAACGCCGAAGACCCCAAATTCGGTCGACATTCACGAAAGCGGCGGAAAGGTTTCATCGAGCCTCATAAAAAGCGGTACGCTAACTACATGCAAAAACACCACCCTCGCCAAGTACACCAAAAATTAGACAGGCCGGGTCCGATCACGCAAAGCGTTCTCTCCCCAACCACTTCGTCGTATGCCCCACTACACATGCATTAGCAGTAAGGATACATCCCCGGTTTGCAGTCCAGGCCATAAACGAACGGGAGGTAATCCAAGGGAATGAGAGTACAAAGCACATAACAAAATCGTGCTCCAACCGTAACATTAATTAAAACCGACTCAAAGTGGGACATACCAAAACCCGTCACAAAACTGAGAAATAGGGAGTTTATAGGAAATTTACTATGATAAGATGAATCAATACATGTACATAAGCATTAGAACAAGTTTATGAAGATTTAAATAAGAACCTAGATTCCTCTCCCTCCAATAACGTTTTTTGGAACCCAACACCTCAAAACAAAGGTCCACTTCAAACGATCATAACTACAGTTCTAGACATTCAAATGAATAAATTCTAAGTGGAGGTGATAGCCTATCCTCTTACGGTTCCAACGGGATATCACAAGCCCAAAACAAGCAAGTAACGAAGGAGATATGATCATTTTACGAAAAGGGGTCAGTGCTGGAAAACTGCAGTCGACTTGGGAAACTGGCAGCAAGCAACGCTGCCAGCGCCCCACAACGCTGCCAGCGTCAAAGGACGCTGCCAGCGTCCTATCTCGGGCACGAAAACACAAATTTCACAATTTCACTTAGGCATAACACAACTGTTTGAGCCAGTGTCCTCCACAGTTAGTGCAATAACATAAATAAATCTCTGTAGGTTCACAGGATATACTTTGTATTGTAATCAGTTGATTAACGTTTATCGATAACGGTTGGCTTGCTAGATAAGTTTGACGTTATTGTCATACAGATGGCGGTGATCAACTGGTCCCTAAAAGTCACACCTAAAGGATGTGTTTGAGAGATGTGATTATTTGAGAAAATAATCATATTGCCTTATTATATGACTAAAAGGTTAGTCAGTGTATTTGACTAAAAGGTTAGTCAATGTGATGATGAGACGATTATTTAATAACGATTAAATAATATGAGCTGAGACGAATTAAAAGTAATTCGTAATTAAATATAAACTGTTGTATTTAATTAGCATATATATAATGTAAGCTTATGCGAATTAAAAGGTTAATTCGTAATTGAATATAAAATGTTATATTGAAATAGCAAATTATAATTATACGGATAATTATAATTAACGTGTATATTATACGATACATTAATAATACACATTATATATTAAAGCGAATTTAACCGGGAAACAGTCCAGATTAAATCTGGATTTTTCGGTACTTGGGTAGTTGTTTTGAGGAGACAAATCTCCTCATAGAAGCCCAAGAGTGCCGTGAGATAGGTATAGAAGCTGTAGAAAATTCTAAACCTAATTTGACACTCACTTGTGCCTCCATCACACAAAAACACAAAAACTAAAAGTTAACAGTAACTTTTAATTCTCTTTCTAGCAAAGGAGAAGGGCATTTCTCGATCAATCTTGGGTGAGACGATTAGGAGGATATCTGCTTTGATATCTGTTCTTATGCGGAATTTTGCTAGGACCAAAGGTTCAATTCGTTTTCTCTATATTTTATATCGTTTTCATATTTATGACTCGCAATTCATATTCTATAATTTTGTTATAATCCTAAATTTTAAGGGAATGTAAACAGTTATTTCCCACAACAACATCATCTATCATTACAAATCATCAATTGTCATATCAATTATCAATTAACAACAACCATTATCAACAACACAATTCCTAAGTTTACAAATCATATTCTAAATACGATTTCTAACATGGAAAACACATAAAACACATAAATGATATCGAGTAACCCTTCACCATTACTTTTTCGCGTCTTCAAACGATTTCTAAGCCTTCCTAGTCTTCACCTACAATTAGATAATAAAAGATGAATATAATTCACCTTTGAGAAAGACGGATAAATTGAAAAGCAAGAAAGACGGTAATTTTATTACCAATACGGATAGAGGAAGGTGAGAGGGGAAGAATAAGATGAACTTACGGGAATTTGAGCGAGAATTGAAAGAGTTAGGATGATTCTAAGGTTGGATCAAAATGGAAGCTAAGTTTTGGGGTTTTCTTAGTGAGGAATAAGGAGTTGAGTTGTGAGGAAGAATTAGGGTTTATGAGGGAGTATAAGAAGAGTGAGTGGAAAAAGTCAAGAAAAGTCAAAGACGTCTTAAGACGTGATTCACTTGAATTCTCGCGAAAAATCCAAATACGAACTCGGAAATTCCAAATTAGCCACGGGAAATTTAACTCTCAACTAAAACTAAATTTCGCTGAAAAGTATCCGTATAATATTTTTAAATTACAAATAGGGTACATTTGCGGGTGTTACAATCACCCCACCTTTTAAAAAGTTTCGTCCTCGAAACTTGAGAGTAGAAAAGAAAAGCACCAAGGACAAAAATCGGTTTTCAAAATTAATACGAAAGCTTTTATAAGGGAAACATTCATGAAACGAGGTTCTTCTTGAAAACGGTTTAAGGAAATTTTTCATAAGTGCGAAACTTACTTACGGATCTCAAAAGTGCCCGTCGCGAACGAGAACTCAAATTATCCAGATCAAATCAAAGTGGAAATAGTGAAATCGAAAATCAAACAAGCGTTAGTAAGTGCAGGACTAGTCACCAGACGTCTCCAATAATAAGTCAAAACATCCAACCAAACGCAAAATCCAAATATAAAAGCAAAAGAAATCCATTTTCTCCAAAAAGAGGGTAGACAAACCATCTTTAGACTTCTTTGAAAAGTTAAATTAGAAATACAATATGAAAATTTGAAGGTTTTCTCAAAGATAAAATCAAAATAAGAAGTCATTACACGTACATAGAGCGACTCGCACATCTCACACACAATTCAGGGTAACAAAATATATACGAAACACGTAAAAACGAAAAAAATCAAACTCTTAGGGATAGGAAGAATCACGATGAAGTCGGCAGGAAGATCTACAAGAGTTCAACATCACTAACTCTACTAATAAACTAGTCCTCAAGAGAATGTAATTTACCTCAATTAGACCTTAAACATTCAAAATCGCTAAACTTTAAAATCATTATTTTCAACAATCCCAAATCAAGCATCAAACATAATTATCTAAGATCCAACTAGCCTCATCCAAAGTCTCACGACAAGGGAAAATCCACAATCCTTATCGGCTATAAAGATTCTTTAATACGCCATAACATCCTTAATTCGATCATTACTACGCTCGATGCCTCAAATATAAATAGTCACATTAGCAAACTATGGTGGTTACTAATCCTCAAGATAAATGGGTTCACCATTCTATCTCTATAATCCATAACAACTGAGCACTCACTATCAAAAGCTTGCAACGAACATTTCTCAATCTCGAACTATGATTCCTCAAGAATAAAAGAGAATTACTAACTCCAAACCACAAATGGCCAATTACTTGGCAATCAGACAACCATTCAAATCATCTAGTTCATCTAAAACTCAATATGAATCGATTTTCATTTACGACAATACTCCTCAAACTTTAGGTACCGGCTCAATTTCCCTAAAGCAAAGTCTCTTTTAGAATCCACCAATTAGAGACATCAAATTCCCAAATGACATACCAAGCAACCGTTATAATACCCAACAACAACGAACTATTATCATGATCAACTCAATTCTCAAAATAGCACTACAATACCAAGCTCCAAATCTAAAACAACTAAGAGAGGATACATTATCACTATTAGGATTCATCCTAGAGCTTAAGTCCTATTTCCCATGATGAAATACAACATGAAATTTTCTCAATCCAAGGACACATATTCTAACTAAAGAATCCCAAATTACATCACGCTTATTCTCTGAGCCTTACAAACCGAATATCCAATCCACTAGAGAAAAGATGAAGGAGCAACAAGATAGAAAATGGTAAGGAATCTCAAGGAGAACACGGGAATAAATAAGGCACAAGATTACAAGAGAGGAGCGCTGAAAATAACGAGGTCAAGGAAGAGACAAAGCAGATAGTAGAGTTATGAAGATATCCGAGTAAGAAATAAGATACGAGCATGCGATTTCTTAAAGATCAATCTTGACAAAAACATTCAAGAATGGAAATGAAAAGGGATGATGGCACGAGTAAAGGTTTGAGGTTTAATCCACAAAATTTCTCCTTTCAGACTTAAGGGTGATAGTAAAGCAACTCATCCCAAACAAAGGTCTCTTACAAGGGACCATCGTACCACAATCATCAAATTAAGGTACACCTAGATTTAACAAATCAATTACAAACCAATTCATCCACCCTTTCATATAACACGGAGTCCCAAGTGCGGAATTGCAACTCAAGCATAGTAATATTCTCTCAACTCCAAAATTTGACACATTCCCAAAGGTTTCAAAGCCGAAGAACTAATAAGAAATTCTCCATACTAATCTCTTTTCAACTCCTATGGCCCACAAGATAGAACACAGAACAAAACGTCATTATAAACATCATAAGGCATCACCGACATAGCCAATCTAATCAGATTCCACTCATGACCATAATCCTTAAGTAACATGGTTTAATCAATCACGACGACTTACTACCTCAACCAAGTCTCCGATACTATGATATAAGATCATATTTTTAAATCCAAGAATTATAGCCAAGTATTTTTCCACCAAGCATATACCCAAAGGTACACACTAGAAAATCACAAGAAGTCACTTAACCTCAAAAGTATTTCGCACCTCAAGATATCATTCAAAGCTTCTCACTTAGAACAACTAGCTCCAATTTAGATATGATCCTCAAGACACTCTAATATTACTAAACTCCTAAGTTCAAAAGATTAAATCACTAATGGGATAAGAAGTCCTTGCCAACTCATTCAACCTTACACCATCAAATACCATGAACTATCTACACATTAGTCATGGCAAGCATCAAGCATTAAAATCATCGAACTTATCTTACTACCTTTCCTTAGAGTTACAACCAATCATTAATATAGGGCGAATTTAGATCTACACCATTTTCCTCAAATCACAAATTCATTATAACAAACACTAATATTCCACAAAATTCAAAGTTCTTTCGACCAAGTATAATATACCACAAACAAATGGGTATAACATCCACAAAAATGTTACAAGAGGAAGGTAAGGATACCAATGGTAAGATGAAGGAACTATCAAGAGTAATTTCCAAGAGGCAAACAAGTTGGAAGAGAAAGAAGCACCTAGATAGAAGGAAGAGGGCATAATACAATAAGGACGAGAGAATTCATAGATGAAGAAGAAATACTCTTCAATTAGGATTGTCAATCTTCAAATCTTCGGTCGAGGATACTTCTTCTAGGTAACACAATGATCCACCTTAAGACGGTAGATACAAACAAACATAACTTCACTCAACACAATGAACAAACAAGTTAGAACGTAACAAACATCAAGTACACCAAAGACTACCAAATTAGGTCCTTAAGTCTACCCATCTCTCATTTATTATTTCAAGGTCAAGTAATTTAACTTTAGGGTTCACGTGTGTGCGTCGGGAGCGTTAAAGCTCTGATACCAACTGTGACAACCCTCGCGAATGCGGAAATAAAACATAACAAGCATGTGAATTATAAAGAGGAAAATACGGTGTTTTTAAAACTTTTTACATGCAAGATAGAAATACGAGGAATGTCAATAATTACAAACCAAATAAAATACTACAAGAGACGTAGTCTCTCAAAATTTATCATTTCAAAGTGATTAGCAATCTAGCTAAATAACGTCTAGAGTGATTCATCCAGTGACAACGCCCGCTAGCTCACACCCGAACCCAAAATACCACAAGCAAAAAGCCATCAATCAAGGAACCTGTTCATCCATGAAAAACATGAACGCCACAATCAGTGGGGAGTAACTCCGGGTTCTCCCAGCCATATCACATTAAACGTACATAAAAGGAAATACAAAAGTAGAGCATGCATATATAGATATACATGTGAAATACGATAAAGATAGATAGGCAATTCAATATATACTGATAAGAGCATATGAAGTACAATCCGAACCATCATGTATAGATAGACTCGGGGAAGACACTCTTAGGCAACCAAATACGCTCACTAGGGCTTGCATCTCACCGTTAGCGGTATAAGTTTGATAAGATTGAGACTCGACAAACAAACCATGCCAAGTCACCCAATGATCACGAATAATTAATCATGTAATCATCCATCCAGACATACCAATACATTGACGACATCTCTCATGGTAAATGAAACGCACTAGCACCGTGTACATGGCAAGTATGATTAAAAGGCATCCACGAGATAAGCATTTCCATGAACGCATACACGATTCAATTCATTTCGTATATGTGGACTAATTTCCTCCGGTAGGACGACGATAATAATACGGTCCTAGTCTAAATCTGGCCAGACTCTCGGAATAACGTTTTTCGATTCGACATGCGATAAACATTTCGCATCCAAGACTCGGTCAATCATAGACGCCGAGTACCCAAAATTCGTTCGACATTCATGGAAGAGGCGGAAAAGAGCACGAGCCTCATAACAAGCGGTACGCTACATGCAAATAACACCACCTTGCAAGTACACAACATTTGACGGTCGGGTCGATCAACGCAAAGTGTTCGCCTCTTAACAACGTCGTCGTATGCCCACTAACACATGCAATTAAGCAGTAAGGATACATCCCCATTCCAACATTCCAGCCTTACGAACGTGGAGGTAGCCAAGGAAATGCGAGTACAAATCATATAACAAAATAGTGCTCAAACCGTAACATTTGTAAAAACCGACTCAAAGTGGGACATACCAAAAACCGTCACAAAACATGAGAATAGGGAGTTATATAAATTTAACTATGATAAAAATGAATCAATACACGATACATAAGCATTAGAACAAGTTTATGAAGCATAATAAATAAGAAACATAGATCCCCTCTCCAAAACAACGTTGTTTGGAACCCAACTAAAACAAGGGTCCACTTCAAACGGTCATAACTAGAGTTCTAGACATCCAAATGAAAAAATTTTAAGTGGAGGTGATAGCTTATCCTCTTACGGTTCCAACGGGATATCACAAGCCCAAAACAAGCAAGTAACGAAGGATATATGATCATTTTACGAAAAGGGGTCAGTGCAGGAAAACTGCAGTCGACTTGGGAAACTGGGAGCAAGCAGCGCTGCCAGCGCCCCACGATGCTGCCAGAGTCAATGGACGCTGCCAGCGTCCTATCTCAGGCACGAAAACACGAATTTTACAATTTCACTTAGGCATAACACAACATCATCTATCATTACTAATCATCAATTCTCATATCAATTATCAATTAACAACAACCATCATCAACAACACAATTCCTAAGTTTACAAATCATATTCTAAATACGATTTCTAACATGGAAAACACATAAAACACATAAATGGTATCGGGTAACCCTTCGCCGTTACCTTTTCGCGTCTTCAAACGATTTCTAAGCCTTCCTAGTCTTCACCTACAATTAGATAATAAAAGATGAATATAATTCACCTTTGAGAAAGATGGATAAATTGAAAACCGACAAAGACGGTAATTTTATTACCAATACGGATAGAGCAAAATGAGAGGGGAAGAATAAGACGAACTTACGGGAATTTGAGCGAGAATTGAAAGAGTTAGGATGATTCTAAGGTTGGATCAAAATGGAAGCTAAGTTTTGGGGTTTTCTTAGTGAGGAAGAAAGAGTTGAGTTGTGAGGAAGAATTAGGGTTTATGAGGGAGTATAAGAAGAGTGAGTGGAAAAAGTCAAGAAAATTCAAAGACGTCTTAAGACGTGATTCACTTGAATTCTCGCGAAAAATCCAAATACGAACTCGGAAATTCCAAATTAGACACGGGAAATTTAATTCTAAACTAAAACTAAATTTCGCTGAAAAGTATCAATATAATATTTTTAAATTACAAATAGGGTACATTTGCGGGTGTTACATTTGTTCTTACTTTCGTTCTTATATATTCATATTCCAAACTCGGTAATTCTGTATCTTTTACTATGCAATTTTCATCATGAACCTTAAACTAATTAGTATTGTTTTCATATTGTTGTTGTTAGGAAATCAATCTAAAGTTAATCTAGTTAAAACCAAAATATTTTTTAGCATGTCACATTACATTTTACCTAATCATATAACCCTAAAAATTGTCATTAGAATCATTATTAATATAATCACCATAATCACTTTAGTATTTATATTTCATAGTCTAATTTCCTACATCTTTTTCTTATTAATTTACTTAATCACACGATCACATAAATTAAATATAATATTTTAAGATTAACATTGTGTACATAAAAAAAATAGAGTTGTAATATTGAAATGATTCACGAGTTAAATGAATTAAAAGAAGAGTAGATACCAATTGAACCATCTAGTTGTTTCTTCCTTTGGTCATGTCAAATTCTATAACTATGTTTAGTGGCCATAAACAATTGTTTGTATTAGTGAATTTCTATCTTTATAACGAGAGTTGGGATGGGAAATAGGACTGCCAATAGGGGTTTAGTGATTTAACCATGCTGAAAGGACGTTAGGACCCACTAAAAGGTCGGTACGAATCCGAAAGGAATATACCGCTACAAGGCCTAGACAATCATAGTAATTCTAATGTTGGTATCTGTAACACCCGCAAATGTACCCTATTTTTATAAGTAAAATATTTTACGGATACTTTTCAGCGAAATTTAGTTTTTGTTTAGAATTAAATTTATCGTGTCGAATTTGGAATTTCCGAGTTCGTATTTGGATATTACGCGAAATTTCAAGTGAATTGCGTCTTGAGCCGTCTTTGACTTTTTCTTGACTTTTCCACTCATACTCCTTCATATACTCCCTCAAACCCTAACCTAATTCATTCAACACAACTCAAACTTTCCTTCTTCACTAAGAAACCCAAATCAAAACCCTTGCCTCCATTTTGATCCAATCTTTGAATCGTCATATCTCATTCGTTTCTCGCTCAAATTCACGTAAGTTCGTCTTATTCTTCCCCTCTTAGCTTCCTCTATCCGTATTGGTAATAAAATTACCGTCTTTCTCGCTTTTTAAATTATCCGTCTTTCTCAAGGTGAATGATATTCATCTTTTATTATCTAATTGTATGTAGGTGGAGACTAGGAAGGTTTAGAAATCGATTAAAGGCGCGAAAAGGTAACGGTGAAGGGTTACTCGATATCATTTACGTGGTTTATGTGTTTTCTAGGCTAGTAATCGTATTTAGATTATGGTTAGTATGCTTAGGACTTGTGTTGTTGTTGATGGATGTTGTTAGTTGTTAATTGATATGAGAATTGATGGTTTGTGATGATAAATGAGGATTTTTGTGTTGGTAACTTGTTGATATTTGATCGTTCCTGAATCCCGTGTAGGACGCAGGCTGCGTCGTGGGACGCAGGCTGCGTCGTGGGACGCAGGCTGCGTCGTGGGACGCAGGCTGCGTCGTGGGGCGCAGGCTGCGTTACGCGCGGCCGACAGTAATTTTCCTGCACTGACCCCTTTTCGTAAAATGATCATATCTCCTTCGTTACTTGCTTGTTTTGGGCTTGTGACATCCCGTTGGAACCGTAAGAGGATAAGCTATCACCTCCATTTAGAATTTCTGTATTTTCATGTCTAGAACTCTAGTTATGACCGTTTGAAGGGACCCTTGTTTTCGTTGGTTTCCAAACAACGTTGTTTTGGAGAGGTGATCTATGTTTTTATTCATTATGCTTCATAAACTTGTTCTAATGCTTATGTATCATGTATTGACTCATGTTTATCATATTTAAATTTATATGATTCTCTATTCTCATGTTTTGTGACGGTTTTTGGTATGTCCCACTTTCAGTCGGTTTTTACAAATGATACGGTTTGAGCACTATTTTGTTATGTGCTTTGTACTCTCATTCCCTTGGTGTGGGAAATCGGTATTACCACAATACATATTATTATAGGATTATAACGAAATAGTAATAACTTGATTATACTAGTCATAAACGAAAACAAGAATAAGAGTATAGATTTAGAAATCAACCTCCGGTCCTAGCAATTGGCGTAAAGAACAGAGATATCAAAGTAGATATCCTCCTAATCGTTGCACCCAAGACTGTATGAGAAATGCCCTTGTGTTGCTAGAAGTTTTCAAAAGTTACTGTTAACCTTTTGTTTTGTGTTTTGAAAGAGTTACTGTTAACTTTTTCTTTTGTGATGTATATTCAGATGGAGGCTACTGTGAGAATAGAAAATTAGGTTGGAATTTTCTTACTGCTTCTCTCCTCTCTCACGGCTCCCTAGGTAGGTTTTTATATGAGGAGATTTTTGTCTCCTCAAAAATAACTACCCATTGACTAAAAACCGAGTGTATCTGGATACTTTCGTTTTTGGTCATTTTAGCTTCCAATATAATGTAATATATTATAATCGTCGTTTTACATGGACCGACATTATAATCCATCATTAATTATAAATATCCGTATATTTATAATTTGCCAATTAATTATAACGGTTTATGTTTAATTAGCTTACATTATATACAACACTTAAATATAACATTTTATATTCAATTTACGAATTACAGTTAATTCGTCTCAGCTAACTTTATTTAATCATTATTAAATAATCGTCTCATCATCACATTGACTAACCTTTTAGTCAAATACACTGACTAACCGTTTAGTCATATAATAGGGCATCAATATGATTATTTTCTCAAATAATCACATCTCTCAAACACATCCTTTAGGTGTGACTTTTAGGGACCAGTTGATCACCGCCATCTGTATGACAATAACGTCAAACTTATCTAGCAAGCCAACCGTTATTGATAAACGTTAATCAACTTATTATTATACAAAGTATACCCTGTGAACCTACAGAGATTTATTTATGTTATTGCACTAACTGTGGAGGACACTAGCTCCACACTTGGCTGCCTCCACGTTCGTAAGGCTGGAATGTGGGAACGGGGAGGTATCCTACTGCTTAAATGCATGTGTTAGTGGGCATACGACGACGTTGTTGGGAGTTGAACGCTATGCGTTGATCGATCCGGCCGTCAAATGTTGTGTACTTGCGAGGTGGTGTTATTTGCATGTAGCGTACCGCTTGTTATGAGGCTTGTGCTCTTTTCCGCCTCTTTCGTGAATTGTTCTACCGAATTTGGGGTACTCGGCTTCTTTGTATGACCGAGTCTTGGATGCGAAACGTTTATCGCATGTCGAACCGGAAAATGTGATTTCGGGATTCTGGCCAGATTTAGACTAGGACCGGGTATTTATATCGTCGTTCTACTAGGAGGAAATTAGTCTACATATACGAAATGAATGAAATCGTTTATCCGTCATGGAAATGCTTTATCTCGCGGATCCTGTTTAATCATACTTGCCATGTACACGATTCTAGTGCGTTTCATTTACCGTGAGAGTTGTCGTCTTGTGTCGTTCTTGAATGCGTGATTTCATGATATTGTTCATGGTCATTGCATGATTGGGCACCGTCATGTAGTGGTTGTTTGAATGGATAATATGATGGATTTATTCATGGTCATTGCATGACTTTGCATGGTTTGTTTGTCGAGTCTCAATCTTATCAAACTTATACCGCTAACGGTGAGATGCAAGCCCTAGTGAGCGTATTCGGTTGCCTAAGAGTGTCTTCCCCGAGTCTTTGTATAACATGATGGATTCGGATTTGTACTTCATATGCTCTTACTCTTATATATTGAATTGCCTATCTATTCTTATTGTATTTCACATGTATATTCATATATGCATGATTTTAGTTTTGTATTTCCTTCTATGACCGTTTAATATGATATGGCTGGGAGAACCCGGAGTTACTCCCCACTGACTGTGGCGTTCATGTTTTTCATGGATGAACAGGTTGCTTGATTTGATGGCATTTTGCTTGATATTTTGGGTTCGGGTGTGAGCTAGCGGGTGTTGTCCCTGGATGAAACACCTCTAGACGTTCTTTAGCTAGATGCTAATAACTTTGTCTTTTGTTAACACTTTGAGAGACTATGTCTCTTGTGGTATTTTTATTTGGTTTGTAATATTTGACACTCCTCGTATTTTCTATTGGCATGTAAAAAGTTTTAAAAACACCGTAGTTTCGCTAATTAAATCACATGCTTGTATGTTTTATTTCCGCATTCGCGAGGGTTGTCACAGTTGGTATCAGAGCTTTAACGCTCGCGACGCACACACGTGAACCCTAAACTTAAACTACTTGACCTTGAAATAATAAATGAGAGATGGGTAGACTTAAGGACCTAAGGTGGTAGTCTTTGGTGTACTTGATGTTTGTTAGGTTCTAACTTGTTTGTTGATTGTGTTGAGTGATGTTATGTTTGTTTGTGTCTACCGTTTTGAGGTGGATCATTGTGTTACCTAGAAGAAGTATCATCTACTGAAGATTTGAAGATTGACAAGCCTAATTGAAGTGTATTTCTTCCTCCTCTATGAATTCTCTCGTCTTTAATGTGTTATGCTCTCTTCCTTCTATCTAGGTGCTTCTTTCTCTTCCATCTTGTTTGCCTCTTGGAAATTACTCTTGATAGTTCCTCCATCTTACCTTTGGTATCCTTACCTTCCTCTTGTAACATTTTTGTGGATGCCATACCCATTTGTTTGTGGTATATTATACTTGGTCGGAAGAACTTTGAATTTTGTGGAATATTAGTGATTGTTAGAATGAATTTGTGATTTGAGGAAAATGGTGTAGATCTAAATTCACCCTATATTGATGTTTGGTTGTAACTATAAGGAAAGGTAGTAAGATAAGTTTGATGATTTTAATGCTTGATGGTTGTCATGACTTGTGTGTAAATAGTTCATGATATTCGATGGTGTAAGGTTGAATGAGTTGGCTATGACTTCTTAACTCAATTAGTAATTTAGTCTTTTGGACTTAGAAGTTTAGTATTTTTTGGAAGACCATGCTTATGATATGTCTAATTGGTGTAAATAAGAGGTTTAGAATGATATCTTGAGGTGCGAAATACTTTTGAGGTTAAGTGACGTCTTGTGGTTTCCTATTGTGTGTTTGTGAGTGTAGGCTTAGTGGAAAAGCATTTGGCTATAGTTCTTCGATTTAAAGATATGATCTTATCTTATGGTATCGGAGACTCGTTTGGAGTAGTAAGGTTTCGTTTTAAGTTGAACCATATTACTTGAGGATTATGATGTGAGCTATGATGGAAATACCTTTGGGACGTTAATGATGATGTTTGACTTGAGGTTGTACTTTGTTAATAATGAACTCGTGGGCTATAGACTCGAAAATGACCGAGTATAAGAGAGTATTTGTTAGTCCTTCAATTAAAGAAACCTTTGAAGTTGTGTTGAATATTTGAGCTAAAGGAATGTTATTATACTTGAGTTGCAATTCCACATTTGGGATTCCGTGAGATATGAAAGAATGGATGAATTGGGTTGTAGTCGATTTGTCGAATTCAGGTGTACCTTACTTTGATGATTGTACGTGGGACGATGGTCCCTTGTAAGAGACCTTTGTATAGGAGTAATTAAGATGTTTTAGTATCGCCCTGAGTTTGAAAGGAGAACTTTGTGGTTTAAACCTTAAACATTTACTCGTGCCATTATCCCTTTTTCATTTCCATTCTTGAATGTTTTTGTCAAGATTGATCTTTAAGAAATCGCATGCTCGTATCTTTTTTCTTACTTGGATATATTCATACCTCTACTATCTGCTTTGTCTCTTCCTTGACCTCGTTATTTTCAGCGCTCCTCTCTTGTAATCTCGTGCCTTATTTATTCTTGTGTTCTCCTTGAGATTCCTTATCGTTTCCTATCTCGTTGCTCCTGCATCTTTTCTCTAATGGATTGGGTATTCCATTTGTAAGGCTCAGAGAAGAAGTGTAATGTATTTTGGAATTCTTAGGTTAGAATATGTGTTTTTGGATTGAGCAAATTTCAGGTTGTATTTGATCATGGAAAATAGGACTTAAGCTGGAGGATGAATCCTAATAGTGATAATACATCTTCTCCTAGTAGTTTTGGATTTGGAGCTTGGTACTCTAGTGTTTATTTTGAGAATTTAGTTAATCATGATAATAGTTTCGTTGTTTTTGGGTACTATAACGGTTGCTTGGATTCTTTGGGAAATTAGATGTCTCTAAGATTGTGGATTCTAAAGAGACTTTGCTTTAGGGAAATTGAGCCGGTACCCACAGTTTGAAGATATTGTCTTTAATGAAATCGATTCATTTTGAGTTTAGTGATTAGATGATTTGAATGGTTGTTTGATTGCCAAGTGATTGGTCATTTGTGGTTTGGAATTAGTAATTCTCTTTTATTCTTAAGGAATCATAGTTTGAGATTGAGAAATGTTCGTTGCAAGCTTGGATAGTGAGTCCTCAGTTGTTATGGATTATAGAGTTAGAACGGTGAGCCCATTTATCTTGAGAATTAGTAACCACCATAATTTGCTAATGTGACTACTTGTATTTGAGGCTTCGAGCATAGTAGTGATCAAATTAAGGATTTTATGGCGTATTAAAGAATCATTATAACGGATAATGGATTGTAGATTTTCCCTTGTCGGGAGACTTTGGATGAGGCTAGTTGAATCTTAGATAATTATGTTTTGTTGCGTGGATTGTGTTTTGACTTTCGAAGATGAGAAAGTTCATTGTAAATTTAGTATAATGAGTTTGAAGTAAATTGAATCAAGGATTTTCATGGTAAATCTCCTTTACCATGTGGATTGTTATTTGTGGAGTCTACCGTGCCGATGGACTTCAGTAGATACAAAATGGATCTGAATAATTAGGTTATTGGCTTGAAATCTCGTGATTATGGAATATTTTTGTAGGATTTCTGATGATTGAAAATGATGAGTTGCAAATTGGGTAAATTGTATTCTCTTGAGGATTTGGTTTATTAGTAGAGTTAGTAATGTCGAATTCTTGTAGATCTTCCTGCCGACTTTATCTTGATTTTCCTCTTCGCCCAATAGTTTGAATTTGTTTTCATTTTTTGCTGTTTTATAGATATTTTATTAATCGTGTTTGTGAACTTGATGGCTCAATACGGCTCTAATGTACGTGTAATGTCGTGTTATTTTGATTTTATCTTTGAGAAAACCTTCGAATTTCCATATTGTATTCCTAAATTAACTTTTTAAAGAAGTCTAAAGATAGATTTTGTACCCTCTTTTTGGAGAAAATAGATTTCTTTTGCTTTTATACTTGGATTTTGCGTTTGGTTGGATGTTTGTATTCCTAAATTAACTTTTTAAAGAAGTCTAAAGATAGATTTTGTACCCTCTTTTTGGAGAAAATAGATTTCTTTTGCTTTTATACTTGGATTTTGCGTTTGGTTGGATGTTTGGACTTGTTATTGGAGACGTCTGGTGACTAGTTCTGCACTTACTAACGTTTGTTTTGAATTTTGATTTCACTATTTCGACAATGATTTGATTTGGATAACTAGAGTACTCGTTCGCGACAGGCACTCTTGTGATTCGTAAATAAAGTTTCACACTTATGAAAATTCTCCTTAAACCGTTTTCGAGAAGAACCTCGTTTCATAAATGTTTCCCTTGTAAAAATTTTCTTGTTAATTCTTAAAACTGATTCTTGTCCTTGATACTTTTGTTTTCTACTCTCAAGTTTCGAGGACGAAACTTTTTAAAAGGTGGGGTGATTGTAACACCCGCAAATGTACCCTATTTTAAATAGTAAAAATATTTTACGGATACTTTTCAGCGAATTTTAGTTTTAATTTGGAATTTAATTTTCTGAGTCGAATTTAGAATTTCCGAGTTCGTATTTGGAATTTCCGCGAGATTTCATGTGAATCCCGTCTTAAGGCGACTTTGACTTTTTCTTGACTTTTCCACTTATACTCCCTCATACTACACTTAACCTATTTTCATTCACACAAACACAATATTACTTCCTCACTAAGAAAACCCAAATGAAAACCTGGCCTCCATTTTCGATCAAGCTCAAAATCGTAACTACTCCTTCGTTACTCGCTCAAATTCACGTAAGTTCGTTTTATTCTTCCCCTCTTATCTTCCTCTATCCGTATTGGTAATAAAATTACCGTCTTTCTAGCTTTTCAATTTATCCGTCTTTCTCAAAGGTGAAATATATTCATCTTTTATAATCTAATTGTAGGTGGAGACTTAGGAAAGCTTAGAAATCAATTGAAGACGCGAAAAGGTAACGGTGAAGGGTTACTCGATATCATTTACGTGTTTTACATGCTTCTATGTTAGAATTCGTATTTAGAATATGATTAGAAAGCTTAGGATTCATGTTATTGATGATGATTGTTGTTAGTTGATGATTGTCGATGATGATACTTGTTGTTTGTTGGGAATTGATATGAGAATTGATATGAGAAGTGATGATTTATGATAATAGTTGATGATGGTTGAGTTTAGAACAAATTGGAGTTGTCTAGACTCAAGTCACGGTCGTGAGACTCAAGTCATGGGCGTGAAATAGTGGCTGATCTTTTACCCTTGCGTAACAGAGTGTTTCACGGGCGTGAAATACAAGTCACGGTCGTGACTTGTGCAGTTTCACTGCACCGACCCCTTTTCGTAAAATGATCATATCTCATTTGTTACTTGCTTGTTTTGGGCTTGTGACATCCCGTTGGAACCGTAAGAGGATAAGCTATCACCTCGACTTAGAATTTCTGTATTTTCATATCTAGAACTCTAGTTATGACCATTTGAAGTGGAGCCTTGTTTTCGTTGGGTTCCAAACAACGTTGTTTTGGAGAGGTGATCTACGTTTTTATTCATTATGCTTCATAAACTTGTTCTAATGCTTATGTATCATGTATTGATTCATTTTTATCATATGTAAGTTTATAAAAA
Organism: Heliosperma pusillum; assembly: GCA_022085475.1. NCBI lineage: Eukaryota > Viridiplantae > Streptophyta > Magnoliopsida > Caryophyllales > Caryophyllaceae > Heliosperma > Heliosperma pusillum. The sequence goes on from JAIUZE010070924.1 coordinate 41,979, forward strand.
TCCCTATTCTCATGTTTTGTGACTGTTTTTGGTATGTTCCACTTTGAGTCGGTTTTTACAAATGATACGGTTTGAGCACTATTTTGTTATGTGCTTTGTACTCTCATTCCCTTGGCTACCTCCACGTTCGTAAGGCTGGAATGTCGGAACGGGGAGGTATCCTACTGGTTAAATGCATGTGTTAGTGGGCATACGACG
>JAIUZE010070925.1:0-58286 GCA_022085475.1 Heliosperma pusillum
CTGCCAAAATTGCCGAGTTACAAACTTTAAAGTCTTTGGAAAATAAGCAAACGGTTCATGCCATGGTTCAACAAGAGCCAACTTGTGAAAGATGCGGCACTATGGGGCATAATGCAGTGGAATGTATGAGTACGGTTGAGCAAGTCCTTGCCTTTCAATCTTTTAAGCAAGGTACACCCTACTCCAATTTTTACAACGAAAGGACGAAAGAGCATCCTCATCTCTCTTATAGAAGTCAGAATGTTCTTAATCCTACCCCACCGCCACATCAGCAACAAGGTTCCTCTTATGTGGTTCCTCAGAATCGCAATTTCCAAGGTAACTTCAATTGTTCCAATCAAGGTGGCCAAAACTTTCAACAAACTCCACCTCCACCACCTCCAAGTAATGACATGGCGGAACTGAAAGCCATGTTGCAGCAGAGTCTCATGATCCAACAAAAGCAAGATGCTCAGATCTCACAGTTGATAGCTCATAATAAGATGGTTGACACTCAAATTGCCCAATTGGCAATTCAAAATCCACATAAATAACCGGGTAATCTTCCTCCTCAAGGACACCCTCCACATGAGCAAGTCAATGCCATCACCCTGAGGAGTAGAACACATTACAAAGGCCCTGAAATGATAAGGGATGCAACCAATGAAAGCTTGGAAGTTGCGGATCAAAGTTCGAAAAAAGGCAAAAATAAGGCTGAAACAGAGGTTGCTCGATCGAGCAGAACCCTCTTGCTCGATCGAGCAACCCAGAAAAGTTGCTCAAATCCTTCTCGGGAAGTTTCTGAAAGTTACAGTACAGCAAAACTCGATCGAGCAAGCCATGTGCTCGATCGAGCAACCCCTGATTTGGATGAAAAGCCTTCTTATTCATCTTCCAAAGCCAAAGAAGCCAAGCCCATTGTAATTAAACTTCCTTTTCCTCAACGCCTACATAAATCAAAGCTCGATAAACAGTTTGGGAGGTTTATGGAGGTAGTGAAGAATTTACAAGTGAGTGTACCATTTACCGAGTTGATCACTCAAGTGCCGGCCTATGCAAAGTTTCTCAAGGATATATTGACAAGGAAGCGGTCCTTTAATGAAGTGGAGACGGTTGCATTTACTGAGAAATGCAGTGCTGTGTTGCAATCCAGATCACCACCAAAGCTAAAGGATCCAGGGAGTTTTTCTATTCCTTGTAATATAGGTTGCTTGGCAATTGATAAAGCCCTTTGTGATTTAGGGGCTAGTGTTAGTGTTATGCCATTTTCTATATGCAAAAAGCTTAATATGGGTCAACTTACTGTTACAAACATGACCTTACAAATGGCCGACCGTTCTATTAAACACCCTTTAGGGATTTTAGAAGACGTACCGGTTAGAGTAGGGAAATTTTTCATACCAGTTGACTTTGTTGTCTTAGATATGGCTGAGGACACCCAAATTCCTATCATCTTGGGACGACCATTCCTCCATACTGCGGGGGCGGTTATAGATGTTAAGAATGGGAGACTTACACTAACAGTGGGGGATGACACTATCACTTTCAACCTAGATAAGGCAATGAAGCACCCCCTACTAGAAGAGACATGTCATAGGGTTGATATTGTTGATTTAACTATTGATGACTGTCCCCCTTTGCGTTTGGATAGGGATCCTCTGGAGATCGCCTTAAATTCCAGGAGTGCTGAAGCTGGAAGCTCACGGAGTAAACTCAAGTCCATATGGTCGAGACCATTCACAAAAACCAAGGTGAGCAAGTTTGGGGCGGTTTCACTACAAACCGACAAGGGTGAGATTTTCCAAGTCAATGGTCAGCGCTTAAAGACCTATTACGATAAAGCATTTATAGGAGTGAGAGAGGCCGTCAACCTTTCCACTCTTGATAAACCACCATGACTTTGAGGTAACACGGTCGTGCGGGACCGATATAAACCAGCGCTCACCGGGAGGCAACCCGGCATTTACTTGTAATTCATTTGTAAATTTTATTTCGATTAGCTTAGTTATTGATGTTATAGTTCAATTCAATTTAGTTTGGATAGTTAATATAGTTGTGCTTTATTGAGTGTGGTGAGGGAGCGATCTAACAATTTTATTGAGTGTTTGCAGCTCATACAAAAATTGGAAGTCGCTTTAATAATGAGGAAACGAAAAGAAAGAAAGGAGAAAAGAAGAGAAAAGCATGGAAAACCTGAAATCATAGGTTGCTCAATCAAGCACGCCCTTGCTCGATCGAGTTTTCCTGTACACACATTCACCCGAGACTCGAGCAAACTCAAAAACTCAGAATTTTAAGGGTTGCTCGATCGAGCAGGCTCCCCTTGCTCGATCGAGTCGCCCGGTTCGAACCGGTCCGAAGCCTTAAAAAGCAAGTTTTCACCATTTTTTCTTCATTTATCTTCTTATTTCGTCATTCTTCTTCACTACCTCACCCTTATTCTCTCAAGCTGGTACTATCTATCCTTGTAATTTCTTTTAGTTATTTCCCCTTTTCCCTTTGTTAGTTGTGTCCTTTAGGTTGCTGATGTTGGTTGTTGTGTGATTGATGTGCTGTTAGCGTCACAATGAGGACACTGTGACATTTAGGTTTGGGGGAGAGTCTTTATTTATGTTGTGTGTTTAGTTTATTTAAAAAGAAAAAATCCATAAAAATTGAAAAATTTACAAAATCCAAAAACATGTTTTTATTTTATTAGGTCGAGTCTTGGTGAGTTGAATAACAATGATGATAATTTGCATTGTTTCTGCATTTGAATCCCAAATAAGTTGTCCATGTACATTGTTTTGACTTACTATTTTTTTGAAAACAAAGCTCATATGACAAGTCTTGACCGTTTTTGACATACCTTATGCTAATTAGATTTGGCAATTTTTGTTGGTAAACCACTTAAAATTCTGAGGTCTATAGAGCATCCTAGGCCAGGAACATCAATAAGCTGGTCTCATTGTCTTTAGGCTTGAGTGTGGTACTCCTTGTGGAATGTGTAACATCAAATTGCATAAGTGTGACATTCGTTTCTTGATACTATACGCGTTCGTTTGATAAGTGCGTGATGAAAGGTGGTTCTTTTTATTCAAATAAGCCTCACATAGCCAAAAAGACTTGATTTTATACCCTTATTATTGAGTTCTCTATGTTTAGCCCATTTGAGCCTTTGTAGCCTGTTTTATAACCTATCTAATAGCTACATTCCTAGAACTTGCCTACCTTATCGGGACAGTCGCAGTTGCATGTTTTTCTTATCTACTTGTCTACTATGGTTGGATCGGGATTTCAAAAAGAATATCATTGGGTGTAGCAAATATGTTGGCAATTGTGTCCTTTATGCCCTTTGTTGAGAAAAGTTGTGAAGCAAAAGAAAAGAAAAAAAAATGATGAAGAAAAGAAAAAAAAAAAGATTTGATTTGAAAAGAAAAAAATGAAAAAGAAGAAGAAAAGAAAAAAAACAGAGAGAATGAAAAATTTGTTGCTTCATTGAATTATTCAAGGGAAAATGAAAGGGAATTTACTAGAGTCTAATGCATATTTAGAGAGCAATTTTGATCTCTCTCTTGCGTTGTCAAAGTTTAAGATGATTTCTCTAGTTGGTGTTGGTTTGTCCTAGTCTTGTAGATTTGTTTTGGTACGTGTCGCTGCGACTACCGGTCTTAGCCCCACATTTCCATACGTGCCTTGGCACAATCCACTTCTATACCTTCGCCCATTAGCCTCCCTTTTTGTCCTGATTCATGTACTTTATAGCGAATGCGTATTTGTTGGAGAAATTACTATCACATTAGAATGCATGCATGTTTCATAAGTTGAGTGAGTGTTTCTATTTCTTTCTATCTTCACAAAACTCACCTTTACATAAACTTATGAGTGCATGAGTGAATCCGCGAGAGTCTGACAAATTGAGCCTTGCAAGATTGAAAGGTATTTGGTTTTTGTCTATACTACGGTATCATGTAAAATCTTGGATTATGAGCTGCGTTTTCTACTTTCTCGTACCTTTGAATTTGTTTTATTGGTACAACTTGGTCATTACTTTGTTATAGATATGGATAGCTAGGGATTTGTATGTGCTTTAACATTAGCTTTGAGTTTTTCATTCACCATTTGTATGTTTGTCTTTGTATGTGTCGAGTGCTTTATTTGCTTAGGGACAAGCAAAGGATTGGTTTGGGGGAGTTTGATGATCATTATTTATATACATATTTTATGCCTCCCTTAGATGCATTTAACTCGATTTACCATATTTCCTTGCTTATTCTATGCTATTTTAGCTAGAATATCGATTCTGCCGCTTTTGTTATGTTTTAATGTAGATTGGATGCATTTGGAGCTTTTTGAGATGATATGGAGCATGGCGGAGTTGGATCGTAGAAGCTAGGCACGAGAATCGAGGAAGAAAAGAGAAGAAATGAAGGAAAGTGAAGAAAACGAGCTAAAGGAAGGTTTGCTCGATCGAGCAGTCCAACCTTGCTCGGTCGAGTCGTGGTCAGAGCTTGCTCGATCGAGCAGAAGGCCCTTGCTCGATCGAGCAAGTCACTATTTCGGCGGATTTTCGTGTTTTCCTTAAATTTAACCTAATTAGTAGGATCTTTTGTAATATAAAAAGAAAGCTCGTCTTTCTTAATTAGATATTCTTATACATGCTTTCTTAGGCTTTAGAATACTTTTAGGGTTGAAATCAGAAACTTTAGTTTAATTTACTTTTCCGCTGGATTTTATTCATCAAAGACGATTGTCTTTAGTTCATCCTGTAATCGGTATTCCTAATCTTTCTTTGTTATTCAGTTGATTGTCTTCTTGTTCCTTAATTGTTCTTTGTTAATCCTTTCATAATTGTTAATCATGTTTACTTTAATTATTATTGTTGTTGTTTATATCGTTATGAGTAGCTAAATTTCTTTCTAGGGTTGAAAGGGGATCTAGGATTGTTAGAAGGGGTAGATTAATTAATTGAATTGCAATTGCATGGTTATCGTTTGATTATCGTTTTAATTCTAGTTGTTTGATTACTGGCCAGGATTAATTAACTAGTCTCATGAATTAGGATTAACACCGACCGGGTTAAGACTAAGATAGGCTACGATAATTGAATAGACTCGTTTAATGATAGCGATCGCATGTTAAATTGTAGATCTAAAGGGCATAATTGAATCGACCGATCTTGGGACCTTAGATAGCTTTATTGCATGATAATTGATTACTCCCTATCCCTGAACAATAATCCTAGTGAACCTGTGACCCTAGACTTTTAATCTCATTGTTTTCAACCTTTTATTATTAGTTGTTATTGCTTATTATTAGTTGTTATTATAGTTGTTATTATTATTGTTATTATTTATTGTTATTGTTGATTGCTTTTAGTTTAGAAACCAATCTCAAACCCCGAATTTGTTACTTTAGAGACGAACCTAGTTTAACAGATTAGAATACTACCGCCTCCCTGTGGATTCGATACCTTGCTTACCGCTGACTATTAGTTAGTAGTGAATTAGGTTTTACTTTGATTAAGGTGACGCGACTTTACCCTTATCAATGTGGCTGTGGCAAAAGCGTGAGGCCAGTGAGTTGTGGGCATGGAAGCATGTGTGAGTAAGGAGAGACCAGTTTCAACAATATGACGGTGACGGCGTTCGGAGTACCCATTGAGTTCAGGCGTGTGAGGAGGAGTAGTAAGGTGACTAATTCTGTTGGCTACAAGTGTGTGAGCGAGTTTAATATATTCACCACCATTGTCAGAGTATACTTGTAATATGGGGCGATTAAAATATTTTTCAACTAATGTGCGGAAGCGAATAAACATTTGCGTAGCATCGGATTTTAATTTCATCGGATAAAACCAAATAAACTTAGTGAAGTGATCAACAAAGATAATGTAGTATTTAAATCCGTCATAAGACATGATAGGAGAAGACCAAACATCGGAAAAAATCAAATCAAGTGGAGCATTAGAGCGAATTGTATTTTGATAAAAAGCAAGTTTGTGGCTCTTGTGAATATCACAAGAATTACATGAAGTAAAAGACGATGACATAATGTTTAAATTAAAATGACTACGAAAAACTTTAAAATAGGAATAGCGGGATGACCAAGCTTGTGATGCCACTCGGTTCAAGGAGAGTCGGAGAGACTTGACAAGCATGGACACAAGGAGCCGGGATACGACATTCATAGACACCGTCTTTAAGTTGACCTTGAAGGAGAATGCGACCCGAAATTTTGTCCTTTATAAAACAAAGAGAAGAGGAAAATTCACAAATGGTGTTATTATAATGACAAAGTTTGGAAATTGAAATTATATTACGAGAGATGCGAGGTACACAAAAAACGTTAGTGAATTTTAAAGACGAGGAATGAGAAATAGGAACGGTAAACGAACCTAGGTGAGTAATTGGTAGCGATGAGCCATCGCCAATGAGAACTTCGTCTCTACCGTCATATGGAGAGTGAAGGGCCAAGGTGTCAAGATCCCCAGTGATGTGATGAGATGCCCCACTATCAAGAAGATAGCTGGAGTCGGTGTGGGGATGGGTTGACATAGGGCCGGTGGTGGTAGTATGGGCTTGAGGGAAGGGACGGGGTGTTTGTCGGTTTAGAGTACGAGAAGGTAAGGTAACAGTGGGATAATCACGTTTAAATTTGTAGCAAAAGAATAGAACATGACCTTTAGCACCACAATATTGGCAAAAACCTTTGAATTGAGGGTCTTGTTTAGGCTGGTTGGCATCAACCGTGGCGTGACCAGGGACGGTGGGGGACCGGGTGTAGGTGGAGGCAGAGCGAGGGTTGTAGGAGGCGGCATGCACCGTGGCAGGGAACGGAGCAGGGGATGTGGAGTGGTTGTTTATAAGCTCGAAGTTGAGTAGTTTTTCATGGAGTGATTCAAAAGAGATGGGTTCATCACGAGCTTGATCTGCATCGATGACGGATCGATAGGTATTGTATTCAAGACCTCAAATGATTTTGTCTATCAAGTCTTCATGATCCATTGGTTTCCCAAGGACGGCTAATTTGTCAGCACATGCTTTAATGGTTTGCATATACTCGGTAATGCTTTGATTAGTTTTGCGAATGGAGTTGAGACGGTCTTTAATTTGAAGGATGTGGGCACGGGACGGATTGGCGTAGGTTGAGGCAAGAGTAGCCCAAACATCACGTGTGGTAGGGGCACACATGACGAGGGAGTGGATGGTAGGGTCAAGGGTACCAAGGAGAGCACCTTTAAGAAGATGATCTTGGCGTTTCCAAGTTTTGTGAGCGGGATTTGGAATGGTGCTTGCTTTGGTGGCATCGGTTGGATCGGGTAGGGTAGCCGAAGGGCATGGGTGGGTTCCATCAATGAATTTGATGAGATCGTAACCAAATAAGATGGACTCGATTTGATCTTGCCATGACATATATGTAAGAGGGGTGAGTTTAGCAACCATAGATAGATTGACAAGGAGGAGAGGAACGAGTGGTTCATGGGAGTTGGGTAGGGTGGCAGCCGAGGTGGCCATGGGAGGAAGACAAAAGTCGATTTAGGTTTAGGGTTTGAGGATCGTTAGTATTCTGATACCATGTAAACAATTGGATGTATTTGTATATTGCATTGATGAATAATATGATACAAAGAGGTGGTATTTATACAAGATATATTGCCTTGCTATACAAGAATACAATATAGGAAATATACTATAAACAATATATGGAAAACTAATATTAACATAAACTAATAGAAGATATAAACAAGATATTAAGAAATATCTTTAACACCTGTAACAGTGTTTCATGTGCATAGTCATGTGTATTGCTAAGTACTATAGTCTATAGTCTGTAGCCAACTCTCAGTCATTCATTTTCCCAATTTCCTTCTCCTGTGATTTCCCCTTCTCCAATTTCCTACTACTACTACTACTCCAATATTCCTCTATTTCAATCAATTCCTTCTATTGCTCGATTTACATCGTTTATTGATGCTCTATAGGTTCGCCTATAAATTCCCCTTCTCCAATTTGCTTCTACTACTACTCCAGTATTCATCTATTTCAATCAACTCCTTCTATTGCACGGTTTACATCGTTTATTCATGCTCTATCAATTTATTTATTTAATTTTCATTTTCATCAGCAACACTATCATTTCCCCCTTTTCATCAACTTTTGGTGAATTGATTACTGATTATTTTGTTTTTTTTCTTCCTATTATCTTGTTGGTGAAACTTTGCATGTGAGGGAGCCCAAATTACTATCATCATCTTCTTATTCCAGTTCAATTCCTCAGTTATTTTGGCCACCTTTTTCATGCTCTTATTCCAGTTCAATTCCTGAAACTTGGTGCTTGGCGGATCAGTCACAGACTCACAGTTTAGTTCATGTTTGGTTTCTTTGAGAGGCATTGTTGTGGGTTATATATATATATATATATCAGGTCGATAGTTTTTTATTTTATTTTAAAATTCACGATGTCTAATTGCATGTTTTTGACAGTAAACCTATAATATATCGGCTTTATTGATTAACTTGATTATTAATGTGATTTTATATTTAGTTGATGCTTCTATGTTTCGTGTTTCCATTTTGCATGTGGTTTTTCCAGGTTGTTGAAGATGGATCGCTGTTAAATCAGTCATATGGTGATTAAAAACTTAACTCGACTTATGTGAATATGTAATTTGTAAGTGGCTTTGTTGATGCATCTCATATTCTTTCTATCTGTTTACTATTGAAAGTAATCTGGGTTTAATTTGTGTTTTGAGTTGATTGCATGTAATAGTTTTGGTTTTTTATTAGTTTAAATTTATTGCTTGCAGTAACTTGGGACTAAAAAGAGTGCATTTTATGCATCTGGGTTGGTGTGTATGTTTATTTGTGTAGATTTCTAATGAGAAGATCAAAGTGAAAATGGATGTATAAAAGATCGGATGACACTTTGACAGTAAAAGACCTAGGATTTAGTTTATGAATGGCTTGTGAATTCTACTTCACCTACTCAACTTATTGCGGCCTCACAGGGGACTCTATAGATGAGTTGCTTTTGATAAGATTTAGGAGGGAGAGTTTCATAAAGGTTTGTATTATTCAGTCGTATCTAATTGATATCAATACAATGAATTTATAGTAATAGTCTAAACCTTAGACGATAGCCGTCGCCTAACAATGGCAACTCTATAATCTTATTCTCATGATAATATCTTAATTATTCTTATACCGTATATCTCAACAGCTTTTCTTGTTCTTTTTTCTGTTTTTGTACTTGAGTAGTGGTTGACCCGTGCTATTAAATTTTGTCACTTCTCAGAGCCACACTTATTCGCATTCTAAAGCTCCAGATACAACGCAGAAAAGAAGCATGACAGGTTTGTCCAAAGGTCCAATTGTATTAGGTGGACGGCAAGATTTAGGAATGTGGAGTTAGACAACAAAATAGCCATGTGTTATTAGCAGGATGCGTCGCGCACAATACTGTGGTATTTGACGTAGTTTACGTCTGACCATTAACCAAATGACCAGATGATTCATTCCCGGTAATTTAGGCAACTACATGCCCTACTTCAAATAGTAGTAATATTTATGCAGGTTCACGAAAGATAAAAGCAAATCATGTGTATCTCGATGAGCTTACAACCTCCAGCAGAAGCTACAAAATCGTATTTACAGATGATTAAGACGATTGGAGTACTGGTAAGCAGTTTTTCAATGTTTATATTTCAATATATATAATTTAGAATATTTTTCATGATCAAGATTGTTTAATTTCTTGGGTCTTTTCTTAATTATTATGTGGGTATTCAATAATTAGGGGTAAAATTAAAAAAGTTCTAAATTTTGTGGGTATTTGATTTTCCCCACCAAAATTACTACTTCGTTCACAGTCACCACTACTAATTTGCTTGTTTAAATTATATTGGATGATATGTCGTGGGGGAGACAGGAAATGAGGGGCCAAAAAAAAGGGAGAGGTAATAATGGGAAGGAGATATTGGCTTTCCTTAATTTAGAATAAGGGGGAATGGAGAGTGGGAGAGATAGTTTATGTTTGGTTTTTGTATAGATTGAGAAGAGGGGGAGGGCGGAGGGTAGAAGTGATGGAGATCGCAAGGGTTTTGTTTAAATTGAAAGTAAGGGAAGGAGGGGAGAGACGGGGAGTGGCGTAGAGTAGAAGCGGGGGCACCAATGATAAGGAAGAAGGTGGAGACATGGATCCATAACTGGCCAGTTCTACTACAAAATCCATTTCAAGAGACAAATCTTTTTGTGAATGGCACCTTCTCTTTTTTAAAACCGTTTCTCAATGACCTCGATCACTACCAATAGCATACATGTCGTATTATTAAAAGGTATTAATCTGATGACAGAATAATCGAATGCTGTTAAGCATGAAGTTGAACCTTTTTCAGCTTGCCCGGTGTTTAGTAACAAAGTATACCATACTTCACTGAACACATCGAGTTGTTCCTCTCCTATATTTGATCATAGGTCCTATGTTTGACCTTCTCCCAAGCATTCAGGCGTCGTTAAGCACAAAAAAAAGTTGAATGCTTGAACTACACTCCCCAAATGAACTTGTTCCCACTAAGTTTATTGAGAGGTTACCCGAGCAAGTATCTAACAATGTCAACAAACTAAAAAGCTTAAACATAAAATACTCAACTGTACGCAGTATGGTGGTGAAGGCCTACTATGTATAGGCATAACTTTCGCTACCTTGCTTTTAATGCATCAATATAACTGTCTTAGATTACTATATTATGTGGCTTTTTAGATTACTATCATTGGTTTTAATTTGTGTAGTTGTGTATTGTATCATAAATACTTTGGTTGTTTAGGTTCTTTGACTATTAGTTGGTTTTGTGATTTGATTTCAGGCAATTATCGATAAAATTTTGAGAATATTGTAGGTGAAACCAATGGAAAGTGAAAAGGGAGGAGATTAGCAGCGAAAATTTGTGTAAGTTGTGAACTCAAGGTACATCTCTTTGCTTAATCATTTTGGTAGTTACCTTCATTTAGCTCTTTATCATGCTGATTCTTTCTCCATTAGTGTTTTACGTGAATTTGAAGCCGCGTTTGCTTTATTGACATAGAACTTCACGGTCATATGCGGGATACCCATCTTAGTAAATATTGCAAGATTCGTAATCTACCCATGTGACCTTAGTCGGTATCTAATTTTCATCCACTGTGAACAAGAGCAACAAGGCTATATGCTATTAGTTCACATTTCTCATGATTTTGTCGGTTTAGGAATTTTCTTTTTGTCTTAGTTAGTGCATTTTTTTCGTTGAGTAAGTCCTCTCAAAGGGTGTGGAAATGGGATGCCATTAGATAATATAAATGGGATATAACTTGGTATGGTTTCTTTCTATTCATGTGTTGACGTAACAAGAAAGGCATTTCTTTGCTGCAAATTCAAACCTAACACAAATCATTCTCGAAAGCCAGGTAGCTTATTGTTGCTGACTTTATTCAACTCCAAGCTTATTTACGTACTTGTTAGCTGATACAAAGATGAAGGATAAGGAGTATAGGTAATAACTCATGTCAATGAGATTTTTGAACTCTCGACAACTTGTTATTACCTATCACACTATTAGTCATACTCAAGGCTTATACTGTGCATTATTTCTCTGATGTTGTTTATTGGATTGCAGTGGTTCCATTATGGGACGCTGTACTAACTGTAGATTTGAACAAAAGAATTTTACCTTTAGTGAAAATAGGTAGGTCTTCTGTGTAAATTCTTTTGTCTAGACCGTGAATGCTTGCATTGTCGTGCTTTTATGATCTTTGAGGTAGTCCTATTGTAGTGCTCATAGGATATTCATGATGTTTCATTTGCCATAAGAGATGAGTTATGTTCTTGATTACTCATTCCCTATTTCAACTCTGATTTACTCTATCAATTTCATTCTTTTTTGGAGATTATCTTAGAACAAATCATCCTTCTTACGGTAAATTGTTTATTAATTTGATTCTTATTTTTCCTTTTTAATGTGTTTGTGGAGTAGATGAACACAGTAGAACACATAAAAAAGCATAACCCGATACTAATAGCACCAAATTACCTGCATCTTTCTATACCTGGAAGTGTTATATTCAAGCGAACATGAGGATTTGTGGAAACCTTTGAACAAGCAAATATACGACCATATTCAACATACCTTTATATATGTTGTTTCTCTCTTTAAATCATTGTACATTTTGTTAGTAAGTTTACATAGATTGATATTCAGTTCACTTTGAAGACTGACAATATTTATGTTGACGTAATCATCAGTTCTCTTTGAAGACTCGAAAGTCTAACCCCTTGAACAGCAGCCCGGGAAACCTACTTGAAGAAAGACGGATGTATCTACCAAATGATTCAAAATACCCTTCAAAAACCAAGAAGCCCAACAGCTGGTTAAAAGATCTATGCCACGCCTACCATATCGATTACCCTTCAGAGACCAGTTGTCTTGAACCTTAGCCCGACTCTCTTGATCACTAATTCATTAAGTTTATATTTGAGCCATTTATATAGTCGCAAAGCTAAGTCATTAACTCTATTCATTTGAGGGAGCTGTTGTATTGATGTTGTTGGATTATTTAATTGTCATATTGTATATGAAATGAATTGGACAGACTTGGGGGTAAGTTTTATTTGAGAAGAGAGATTACCGGTGAATGGGTTAGTTAATGTTCAAATTGTCTTTTCGTGTTGTTACCTTGTTCGCTAGGTCTGTTTGCCGAAAAAATACTATTGTTTACGCCTTAATGACCCTGTCATTTCATCGTCTACTTTACGATTGTCGTTCTCTAATTATACGCATTAGATATCGTGTTTCCAAGCATTTTTGTCAGTTGTCTTATAACCACTATGCTCGGTCCACCGTTTCTAAATATATGACGGAGCATGTCCCTTTTTGTTGTTGTACTTCTGACTTACTTCCCTTTAACATTTTGCCAAATTAGGGGCTCACTCAGTTATCAGCACTTACTTTTCTATGCATTTTACCAAATTGGGTGGAGTAACTAGTTAATGAAAAAGTTAGATTCAGGAAGAAAAAGATCAAATAAAAGGTGACCTAATACGTTAAGGTGGTAACAAGTCAAAAATGGGCAAAGATCACTAATAGCTAAATGCGGAGATTAATAGGATTTTTCTCGGTTAAACCATAATATGGATTAATACACGAAAGGTAGGTATAGGTTGGATTATTCTTATCAAATAACGATATCAAATTTTATTATATAATCAAAAGATCAGAATAGCACAACGAATGTTAACATAACACGACTTATCTATATTAACATCTCAAAACACACTATAAGTGTACAAAAAATTTCTACTAAAATCGTATTGTGCGAATTCATATCCCGACTTTTAGAATAATCGTACCGAAGAGCCATCAAATATCTACCCTTAGATTTCATCTACCTTAAACAGAAACATCTTATTCTCTTTAACAATTATTTTATTTTATAATTTTTAAATAAAAGGAAATTTTTTCACTTCTTCATCCTCGCTTAATCGAGACAATTCAATGAATCCCGCCTCTAAGTTCTATGTTCTAACTTATACTATTCTTATAGCATAGGAATGGAATTACTATCCTCTCTTTGTTACTTAGAACTAATATTATTAGTCCATATATAGACTAACTCAATGTTCAGTTTCTAGCTTGCACTTGAAATCATTAACTAAAAACATCTAATGTCAAACACCAAAATTGAAAAAAAAATTGATTTTTTACACTACAGACCAATAAGTAAGAAATTGGAATACATGTCAAATAAATTTGTAGTTATATCCCATTTACCGCAAGAGGGCTGAAATATTATAAATTAAAGATTGGTTTTTGATTTTTGCGCCAAAGTCTAAAGGGTAGTAATGTAACTTATTATCTATTCAACTAAAATTGAATTGTAACTAAACAAACAAAATCTAAATTATTTTACACCAAAATATTTTAATAATTATTTACGTAAAATTCATCCATTGATTGAATATTCATCTATAATCTCAATTCAAAAATTAAACAAGATTGAATTAAGCGTTTACTTCTATTGATCCTATCAAATATATCAAAGTTGTCATATTCACTTGCAAATCTGTAATCTGATGCTCCAACATTTCTAATTTATTAACAATCATGACGATGCTTGTTAGAGGATTAGGGTTTAGGCCGACGACTATCGTCTAGGGTTTAGAGTATTATGGTTTATTATATATATCCATGTATTATAATGACAATCACAACTCAAGAATATAACTATCTTTTATGAATCTCTCCATCTAAATCTTATCATGGTATCAGAGCCTCCTTCTTGAGGACTCTAAATCGCTTCTGCTTTCTTGCCGGTGGGCAAAATTTATGGCGCTCACTGGCGAGATTATTGATATTAATCATCCTCAAATTATTTTAGCCAATAACCTATAAAAAAAATCCAAAACGAAGTTGTCTGAATCTCTTCCTTTGAGCAAGAGAGATCACGTCTGATTGTGTCAAAACAAATCCAAAAATAAAGTGAACTGAGTTTGATAGCAATGCTGCTTCTACCTTTCTAATAATGTTTGCACTACTACAAATTCATGCAATAACAACGCCCCATCAACAACGCATACACACGAAAATAAAGAAAAACCGTTGTGGAATGGATAATTATTTTTCCGCGGAATTTTATTAAACCTAATAACAACGGTATTAGTTTTTCGAACGTTGTTATTAGTTTTAACAACGGGGTGAACTAACATAACCGTTGTAAATAAATCTACTAATAACAACAGTTTATTTTACATCCGTTGTTATTAATTTGGCGCGAAATAAGGAAAAGTAATAACAACGGGCATGAATAAACCTGTTGTTATATTGTGTTATTAATTTGGCGCAAATTTTGAGGTAAATTAATAACAACGGATATGATTTTGTTGTACGTTGTTGTTAGTTGTAACAACGGGTATAACTTTTTTAACCGTTGTAAATAATTAATTTAATAACAACGGTTTACTATGAATAATAACCGTTGTCAATATTTGTTAATAAAGATGAAAAATACACACAACACTAATAATACTGTACTGCAACACAAAAACACAAACACAAAGCGATTATACTGCATCACAAAACCACAAACACTAAGACATACTCCTTGATCGTCTCTTTGTCATCATCTCCGTCTGCTATTTCTTATTAATCAGGTATTCTAATAATTTTTCTTTATTGATTTCCTGAATTTCGTTTATTTGTGAATTAGTGATATATGATTATTTTGGATCGTTTCCCCTCCTTATTTTCTTATGTTTCATCGCATTTAGTTTTGTGTGGCGTCGGTTTTATCGCATTTTGGCCCTCATCTCGTGTACCCTCACACCATTTGATTCCGTCTCAATTCACAGGAAATATGTCAAGACAAGGACGAGACGGGATGAGAACCGAGAAATTGTCACAAAACTAAACTCAATGAAGAAAGGAAGAAAAGGAGAGGAAGAAGAGGAGCAGAGGGGCTGAGCCGGTCCAGGCCGGCACCCGGCAGCCGGTCAGCCGGCTGAGCACCCAAAACTTACACCAAGGAAGGAAGAAAAGAAGAGAAGGAGCAGAGGGGCTCAGCCGGTCCAGGCCGTCGGCAGCCGGCTGGCCGGCTGAGCACCCCCAATACACAAAACAAATGCTGAAAATTGGAAGAACATCAGTGAGGCTCAGCCGGTCAAGGCCACCGGCAGCCGGCTGACCGGCTGAGACCTAATTCACACGATAAAACCCAAGTTTGAAGTCTGTGGGGCTCAGTCGGTCAAGGCCACCGGCGGCCGGTCGACCGGCTGAGACCTCTACTCCGCATTTCCACTTCCTTTCTTATTTTGAACCCTAAATCTCACCAACCTATATATACCCCTCTCCTAATTCATTTTAGACACACAACCCTAGACACATAAACCCTAGATTTTAGCCTTCAATATTCCTAATCATTACTCTAATCCTTTGGTAATTAGCACTAATTACTCTAGTTTTCTACTTAGTTATTTTTAGATCTAGTCTTTCCTTTAGTTGGTTTCAAACAATTGGGTTGTAATTTGAAGAGAAGAAGACATTCTTATTTGATTATTAATCCAAGTTCCATCCTTTATTACAAGTTTTGGTATAATTCTTCATCTTTATTTTCATTACTAGTGTTTTAATTACTTGTTCTTGTTTATTTGCTTAGTTTTTATGTTGAATATGCCTTCTCTTGTTTGTTCCATATCAAAGTTTTCGTCTTTAATGTTGATAAGTAGATATTTGTATGGTTTTAACCCTCAATTTAGCTCGGTTTTGTATGTCATTTGTGCTTTGTTAAGCCACTTTATGAGCTAATATCGTCTTCTAGGCGAATTCCTATGTTCTAACATGTTTTGTAGGGAAAGTGACGTTTCTACGCCCTTTTTCTATATTCCCGAGCATTTGCCTAGAACCCGACGATTCGAAGAAGCAAGCTTGACCAAGCGAAAGGCATTTCAAGAAGGTTCACTAATTCGAAAGAGAGAAGAATTAAAGACAGTTTCGTAGTTGTCGGAAGATCAATCATTTAGGCGGAAGAATTCATCGCTTTACATCAAACCCTATCAACAAACCCGACTCAAGAGGTCAAGGGGGATGTTGGAAGTCAAGTCAAAGCAAAGGAAGATGAAAAGTTAGTCAAAAGGACCTGGAAGACGAAATACCCGATCGGGTTTGTGTGTACCCGATCGGGTTTTTGTGCTGCTTCGAGAAAACAACGTCTTCTTCCTACTTTTGTCCTATGTGTTTAATGCCGACCTCTTCTCCACGAAACCCTAATACTATAAATAGATCATCTAGCCTCTCATCTCAACACACCTCTTCATACTTCTCTTCTCTTCTCTTCTTACATTTCCTCTTTAGATTAGGAGGAAGGGAGAACTAGTCTCTCTTCTCTCATTTTCTTCTTCTTTAGTCTTTTGTTCTTAGTTTATTTCTGTCCATTTCATATCAAAATCTTAGCTTAGATTAATAAGAGTTTCAATCTTTGTAGTCTACTTTGTTGGGTACAAGTGTTTTAATTCAAGGATCGTTTATTATGTGCAAGAATTTTCTATTAATGTTATCATTGTTATCATTGTCGTCATATAGGTATTTCTGTTTTATCCCTTGTTTAATGTTCTTATTGTTTTCCATTTGATTGTTATTCGCTTTACATATTGTCTTAGATTCATTTTAGTACTGTTATAATTGTTGTTTCATTTCCTAGATAGTCAATTAGCGTCGTTATTATCGCCATATAAAAAGTCAAAACCAAATAAACATGTTTATCCTAGTTTTCATTGTTAATATCATTTTAGACATAGATATCATCATGAGTGAGTAGTCATCCTTTCTAGGGTGTAGGGTAGCCATGTTCGATTGATTAAAAGATGTTAATTGGATAAAGGAATTGTGCCTTTAAAACATTGTGTCTATGCATGTTTGGATTGTAACGATAGTTAACGATTTTTAGCTAAAATCATTTGACTAGTATGGAATTCTTCTCCAAGGTAGATATACAGGAATTGAATAGACAAAGCGTGACGTAGTGGATTAAGACCTAGTAAATCACACTAAAAGCCTGCTAGACCATCTGATCTATGATTGTAATGAACACGTCATTCTTACGAACGCTCAATGAATTATTTGCATATCCTAAAATCCAATTTCATCAATATATCAATCTACATGTGTGAACCTACTTCCCTAGATGCTTTTCATTACTTGCTTTACTATTTTTATTTTGTTTTTCTTTTGTTTTTATTTATGCTTTATATTAGTTTAGATATCAAAAATCTCAAAACCCAGATAATCATTAGATAGAACTCAATTGCGAGACAATTCACATTCCATAGGAAACACCATCTCCCTGAGGATCGACCCCTACTTCCCTAATTACATTAAGTTGTTATTAGCCTAGTCTGGGTAATTTATCTTTGTATTGGGCTTGCGACAGGCCCGATCAAATTTTGGTGCCGTTGCCGGGGAGCACGGTTTAGTTTTCCTTTTTCTTGTGATTTTTATCGCAATTAGTTTTATCTAGTCATTAGGAACCCAAATTCCTTTAGACCTCTCTTGATTTTTCATCTAAGCTTTTCAATCTTATGCCCAGATCTTCTAGACTTGGGACCTCTATCTTTTTAGACCCCGATCTAGAAAGAACTCGGCAAAGGAGACGAAAGCTATTCATCGAAATCTCAAAAGCTTCTGATACTTCAAGTTTAGATCGTATTCGTGAGAAATACTCGGATATTTTATCTAATCTCGAAGGAGAAGAAGATCCATTCTCATCTCCATTCACAAAAACCACCCAATCTTCAATTTCCATCTTCATCTTCACAAAATAAAATGGTTCGACTTTCAGACCATTCCAAACCCACCGCAGAAACACTTCCAAGGGGTATTGCTACACCCCAAATCGAAGCCCAAAACTTTGAAATCAAACCATCCTTCATTAACCTCATAGAAAGAAGCCAATTTAGTGGCAATGCCACCGAAGATCCCAACCTTCACATCCAAAACTTCTGTGACTATTGCAACAAGAATTCCAACAAGAATGTTATGCAATGGAAGGAAACCAACCTAGGTACTCCTACCAACGACAAGAGACTTTCTACCGAGCCTTCCCAAATCAAGACCCAAAACTCTCATATGGAGGGCAACCCTTGGATCCCAAGTACCAAGCCCCACAATACCAACCACCTCCCAAGCCCGACCATTCAAGGTCTTACAACAACAACCATGGCCAAAATTCCTATTCTAGGAGGTTTTCCCAACGTGACAATCACTCATATGTTCCCCCTCCGTTTAGAGAACAAAGAAACTCCAACAACCGTAACCAATACAACTTCCAACAACTTCCAACAACAACAAAATTCCCAACAACAACAAAATTTCCAACAACCTCCACCTCCATGTGAACAATCCAATTCTTCAATTGAGCAAATGCTAAGGAATATGGAAAATAAGGCATCACAACGTGAAGCAAATGCGGAGCAACAATTCAAACTCTTGAGATCCGACATTTCAAACATCCAAGCCCAACAAAGGAACTTTGATTCTTATTTGGCTAACCAAGGGCCTATCAACCTTAAAAAAGGAGAGCAAATTCTCCCAATGCAAGGCTCTCACCCCAAGGATGGACCACCACACCACCAACAAGCACATGTGGTTGCCTTGAGGAGTGGGAAAGAGTTAGAAGATCCATACAAAGACTATGAGCATGAGCCAAAGAGGAAAAGAGATGTGATGAAAGGAGGAGTTGAGAGTCCACCTCTTTCACCAACAATTAGAGGTGAGACTTCCAAGAAAGGGAAGGTTAATGAACAAGTTGTGGATGATGAGAACTTTGTGTTAGAGGAAGTGATTCTTGAAGAAGTGGAAAACAAAGAGAAAGAGAAAGAACCCAAGAGAAGTGATGAATCTAAACAAGCCCCACCTCCCAACAAAGCCTACATCCCACCAATGCCATTTCCCCATAGAGAAAGAGCCAAGACCGAGGAGAAGAAATTTTCCAAGTTCTTAGAAATGTTGAAGAAGCTAGATGTTTCACTACCTTTCACCGAGGTAGTGACACAAATGCCCCTTTATACAAAATTTCTCAAGGATGTTCTTACCAAAAAGAGGGGTATTGGAAGTGATGGGATAGTAGCCTTAACCGAGGAATGTAGTGCGGTGTTGCTCAACCATATGCCAAAGAAGTTACAAGATCCGGGTAGCTTTTCAATTCCATGCATGGTGGGCAATGTGAACATTGAAAGAGCATTGTGTGACTTGGGTGCAAGTGTTAGCATCTTGCCACTTCCTATTGCTAAGAAACTCGGCTTACAAGACATGATTCCTACTTCCATGACATTGCAACTCGCCGATCGATCGGTTCAATACCCTAGGGGTGTGATAGAGGATGTACCGGTAAAGGTAGGGAATTTCTACATACCGGCGGACTTTGTGGTATTAGATATTCCGGAGGATCAACAAACTCCAATAATACTTGGAAGACCCTTTATGGCAACCGGGGGAGTAATGATCGATGTGAAGAACGGACGACTCTCTTTCAATGTTGGAGGCAATGTAATTGAGTTTTCCTTGACGGGTATCTTGTCTAAGCCAATGTTCGAGAGTGCTTACTCGGTGGATATTCTAGAAGATGTTATCCAAGATACTAATGAGTTATGTTCGGGGGAGGTTGATGATGAGGATTATGAAGCTCTACCACCATTCCTTAATGAAGATGAGGGTAAGAACCCTCCAAAGGTAGACCTTAAACCCTTACCCCCCCTCCCTTGAATATGCTTATCTTGATGAGGAAAAGGCACTTCCGGTGATTGTCAATGCTAACCTAGACCTTGATCAAAAAGAAAAACTTTTAAATGTCCTTAAGATCAACAAAAAGGCACTTGGGTATAGCATTGACGACCTTGTGGGTATCGATCCTAGAGTGTGTATGCATCACATTACACTAGAGGATGGATACACACCTTGTGCCCAACCTCAAAGGAGATTGAATGATAAATTAAGGGAAGTTGTGAGAAAGGAAATCGATAAATTGCTTGAGGCCGGAATCATATACTCCATCTCGGGAAGCGAATGGGTGAGCCCGGTTCAAATCGTCCCTAAAAAGGGCGGTATGACCGTGGTAGAGAATGAGGGCGGTGAACTCATCTCCACCCGTCCGATCACGGGATAGAGAATGTGCATTGATTACCGAAAGCTTAACTCCGCCTCAATCAAAGATCATTTTCCGTTGCCTTTCATTGATCAAATGCTCGAGAGGTTGGCAAATCATGAGTATTTTTGCTTTCTTGACGGTTACTCCGGGTTTTTCCAAATTCCCATTCACCCGGATGACCAAGCAAAAACTACTTTTACATGTCCTTATGGTGTCTTCGCATATCGGAGAATGCCATTTGGGCTTTGCAATGCTCCCGGGACATTTCAAAGGGCTATGATGTCTATCTTTTCTAAGTATATTGAGAAGTCTATGGAGGTGTTTATGGACGATTTTAGTGTCCATGGCACCTCATTTGATGATTGTTTGAAGAACCTCTCTCAAGTACTCCAAACTTGCATCCAATTTAACCTTGTGTTGAATTGGGAAAAATGCCATTTTATGGTACAAGAGGGAGTTGTTCTTGGTCATGTCATTTCTAAAAAAGGGATCCAAGTGGACAAGGCAAAAGTTGAGGTGATTGAGAAACTTCCCCCACCCACAAATGTCAAGGGTGTGAGGAGTTTCTTAGGTCATGCGGGTTTTTATAGGCGTTTTATAAAAGACTTTGCAAAAATTGCCAAACCCCTAACCTCACTTCTTGTCAAAGACACTCCCTTCATATTTGATGATTCTTGCCATGAGAGCTTTTGTAGGTTGAAACAAGCTTTGATATCGGCTCCAATCGTGCAACCTCCCAATTGGGACCTTCCTTTTGAGGTTATGTGCGATGCTAGTGACTTTGCCTTGGGCGCGGTTTTAGGCCAAAGGCACGAGAAGAAGCTTCATGTTATAGCCTATGTGAGCAAGACCTTGGACAATGCTCAATGCAACTACACCACCACGGAGAAAGAGATGTTGGCGGTGGTGTATGCATTTGAGAAATTTCGACCTTATCTTCTTTGCTCTAAGGTGATTTTTTTCACCGACCACACCGCCATCAAGCACCTTATGGTGAAAAAGGAGGCCAAACCAAGATTGATTCGTTGGGTGTTACTTCTACAAGAATTCGATATGGTGATCAAGGATAAAGCGGGTGCCGAGAATGTTGTTGCGGACCACTTGTCGAGATTAACCCATTAGGATAGAGGAGATGTAGAGGATGGGGTTCCCATTAATGAGTGGTTGCCGGATGAAACTTTATTGGCAATGCTTGCTACCGACCCTTGGTATGCGGACATCGCAAATTTTCTATGCTCTAATTTCATTCCGGGGGATTTCAACCACCAAGCTAGGAAGAAGCTTAGGTATGAGTCCAAGAGGTATGTGTGGGAGGACCCGTATCTTTATAGAAGATGTAATGATGGGATTTACCAGAGATGTGTCACACATGAGGAAGGACAAGCTATCCTACAAGCTTGTCATTCTACCACATATGGAGGCCACCTATCTACCTCAAGAACTCAAGCTCGGATCCTTCATTGTGGGTTCTATTGGCCATCTATATTCAAGGATGCTTATGCCTTTGTTCACTCTTGTGACTCTTGTCAAAGGAGAGGCAACATTGGAAGAAGAGATGAGATGCCCTTGAATAGCATCTTGGAAGTATAATTGTTTGATGTTTGGGGAGTGGATTTTATGGGACCGTTTCCTACCTCTTTTGGCAACCACTACATCTTGGTTGCGGTAGATTACGTGTCCAAGTGGATAGAAGCTATTGTCGCTCCCACCAATGACTCAAAAGTGGTGACCAAGCTATTCAAAGATTATATTTTCCCAAGGTTCGGTGTCCCGAGAGCCGTGATTAGTGATGGAGGTTCTCATTTCATCAACCACACCATCTATGCTCTACTAAAGAAGTATGGGGTTAGACACAAGGTCGCACTTGCCTATCATCCTCAAACAAATGGGCAAGTGGAGGTGTCCAACCGACAAATCAAGGCAATTCTAGAGAGTATAGTGACAAAGTCTAGGAAGGAATGGAGCACAAAGCTCAATGACGTGTTATGGGCATTGAGGACCGCCTAGAAGACCCCCCTAGGCACCACACCCTACCGTTTGGTCTTTGGGAAATCATGTCACTTACCCTTGGAGTTGGAGCATAGAGCTAGGTGGGCTTTGAAGGAGCTTAATTACAACATGGATCTCGCGGGTAATAAACGATTCTTGCAAATGAATGAGCTTGATGAACTTTGAATGGATGCTTATGAGAATGCAAAGCTTTACAAGGAACGAACAAAGCAATGGCACGATTCAAAGATCGTGAGGAAGGAAATCAATGTTGGAGACAAGGTCCTCTTGTTCAACTCAAGATTCCAATTGTTTCCCGGAAAGTTGAGGTCTCGTTGGTCGGGACCCTTTGAAGTGGTAACCGTCTACCCATATGGCTCATATGAGTTGAAAAACAAAGCCGGTGAGTGTTTTAAGGTCAATGGCCAACGGGTCAAATACTATTATGAAGGGCTACCGATTGAGGAGAAGAACGAAATGGATCTTGAAGACCCCCCTCTCTTGGGGGATGAGTAATTCTTAACCCCAAAACTCGGGTTTGGTGGAGTCCCCAAACAACCACCACTTTTTTTGTAAATATTGCATGCATTTTAGCCTAGAACTTAGTTACATTTGGATTTATGGTTCATCTTGTGCAACATTGGATTTGGTGAAAGGATCGTGTTGGTTTGTATGAAGTTTGTGTCGTGAGGAAAGTGGGACCCTCCTTTGCTTAGCCTTCGTCCCGACTAGATGAGTCGGTTTGAAAGAAGAAAAATCGAATCTCGGGGCTAAGTAAGGAAGTTGATCGAGGAAAAATGTCGAAGACAAGAGAAAATGGAGAAAACACGGAGAAATAGGCCTCAGCCGGTCCACCGGCAGCCGGTCGGCCTGACCGGCTGAGACCTTCTGCTCATTTCTTGGTTTTTGTTGTGTTTGAAAAGATGAAGGGGGTTCGAGCCGGTCGACCGGCAGCCGGTTGGCCAGACCGGCTGAGACCCTCTGATTATTTCTGGAATTTGTCATATGAAGAAAAGTGAAGTGGGGTGCGAGCCGGTAGGCCGGCAGCCGGCCAGCCGGCTAAGACCACCCCATGTGCAGAAAAGTTGAAAAAGTGATAAGGAGAGGCGTTCCAGCCGGTAGGCCGGCAGCCGGTCCGCCGGTCCGCCGGCTGGGACTCATATATCAAGGCAAAAATTAGGATTATTGAAGAGGAGAGAAGACCTAGCCGGTCGGCCGGCAGCCGGTCCGCCGGTCCGCCGGCTGGGAGCAGTCAATGACGAAGAATTGTTGAGGAAAGAGTAGGGGAAGGAAGCTCAGCCGGTTGACCGGCAGCCGGTCGGCAAGACCGGCTGAGGTCTTCTGATGTTTCATTGGAAAAACGCAGGAAAAATTCAAAGGCAAAAGGGTCGAGCCGGTCGACCGGCAGCCGGTCGGTCTGACCGGCTCAGAGTCCCTGACCGTGCTTAATACTCACAATACCCCTTATTTTTCCTTCACTCTTAATCATTTTCTCAAATTTAGCTTTCTCCCTCTAAAATTTTCTCCCTCTAAAATCCTACATAAATCACCCAACTCCATATTCACTTTCACTACCCACTACCCACCCTTATCTAAACCCTTAGCTTTATTTATCGTCATGTCTGCGGCAAGGAAAAGAGCGAGAACTGGAGAGCTGGCAATTACCCAAGCGGCATTGGTGGCGGGAGCGGCCAACAACGCGAGTCCCGACCCTGACTTCCCGGGTCTCGAATTTGCCTCCATAACCCAAAAAGGTAAATTCGTATTGTTTAAACGACGCCCCCTCCACAGTACTCGTTTCATTCATCGCTCTTCAATGCGATCGCTAGGGCTAGATAAAGTTACCTTTGAATTGTTCACCGGGGTGGGTATGAAGAGGATGTATGACATCCATGAGGGAACCTCCCCCCGCCTCACTTGGGAATTTCTGAGCTCCCTAAATGTCACCAAAGACCGACACTCTAAGGTGGAATCCTTGCAATTCCGACTTCTAAACCGGGATTATAACCTTTCCTTAGAGGAATTCGCTAGACATTTTGAACTTGACCCGGCCCCCTCCCATAAACCACCTGAGGACTTTGATTTGGGGAGGGTATGGAAGGCCATATCGGGGATAGATGAGGCGAGGGGGGTGAAGAGACCGGCCAATGCGGTCCACAACGCCGCCATCCGAATTTGGCACCGGTTTATGGGTTTTACTATTTTTGGGCGGGATGAGCCGCATAATTTCCAAACCCCGGACCTTGAGATTCTAGGGTCCTATCTCTTCACCCGACCCCATACATTTAAAGCTTGCGTTGCTCACCACTTTGCCGTACATTTGGCCCGTCTTAGCAACTCACCGGCGGGTACCTCGGCGATAGTGGTGGGTGGCGTCATCACCTACCTTGCTAAATGCCTCACCCGGGCTTTGCCCGTCGTTAACTTTCTCCCGGGGGATACTTACTTGACTTCCGACTACATCCAACACTCCTTGAAGTGGATCAAGAAAAGCCCCCTTGATGACAAAAACTATTGGCAAATCAAGGTAGGCGGGGTAGAGAAAAATTCGGTCCCGCTCCCCAATGCTCAAAAGATGAAAATCGTGAGGGATTCTCCTCACTTCCACCTTGAAATAGAGGCGGAACCGGAACCGGAACAAGAGCTCGTCACAACCGAGGGCGACCGAGTTTTCGACCATGACCGACAACGTCCCACTACATCCTCCCTACAATACAACCAACCACCACCCTTCTTCCAAATCGGCACTAATTTTGGGGCCTTTCAACAAGGCCAAGGATCCACAAGCCAACAATTCCCTCTTCCCGACTCGCTTATTGATTTCATGGCGAATGTGAACTTGGGCCTACAAGCGGCCGTCGAGGATCGGCAGGAGCTTCACCGGAAGCTCGATCGGGTCTACTACGACCAATCGGTGGCTCAATTTCCCGTTTACGATGATTTCATGAGACGGGGATACAACCACCCATCCGGCCTTCACCCTTGCTTCTACCTTCCTTCTGATGGAGGATATCTGACCCAAGATGGCTCCTTAACCTACGGTGACATTCGTGTCACCCAAGATTATTGGAGCGATACTATCTTTCCGCCCCCACCCACGCATGATGAGGGCACTAATGCCCATTGGTACGGGGCTCCTCCGCACAACTCGGGGGAATTTTTCATCGCGGGAGATGGGACGGTTGTGGGTGAGGACCCGACTATGGGTGGTACTTTCCATGGAGGACCCTCCATACCCTTGAGCACGGGTGATGATGAGGGAGGGCATACCGAGTCCGGTGGAGAGTCCGAGTGAAGAAGGTTGGTGATGCTCCCATTTCAAAATCCAAAATGACAAGTATGATCCCTAAATCCAAATTTATTTTCATGCATTTCACATTTCCGCATGCATTTAGTTACTTGTAATTTATTTTCGATTAGGACATCTAGTTGCATTCATTTAGGTTGCATTAGAATTTAATTATGTAATATATCGTCACATATAGGATTTGCATCCACGTAGAGAAAAACAAAAACAAAAACAAAACAAAAAAAAAAAACCAAAAACATGTTATTTATCTCTTCAAAAAAATCCTCAAAAAGAACAAAAACACGTTCATTTGATTTTCTCATTCTCCTCCTAGCACTTGGACATTGAGGACAATGTCCGGTTTAAGTGTGGGGAGGGAAATATCCATTGTTGTACATATTTGTAAATTTTGTATATGCATGATGAAAAATCTCAAAGAAAATTTCAAAAAAATCGAAAAATCTTAAAAAAATCCAAAAAAATATTGCATTGTATATATTTGTTTTTGTCTAATAAGTGATGTAGGCACACATGGAGCATTTGAAACAATAGGAGAATAGAAGACCGTTTGGTATACTCTTTCCAACTATTTTCTCCTTTTTTCGCTCTTTTCGCTTATTTTGATTAATATGGAGGAGAACGGGAAATTGTTGATGAGGATGTTCCTTGGGAACTTGATGTGTGTTGCTTATGTGCTGCTAGTCTAGACAATGTTGCATATCTATTTGATTGTTATTAGGAATTAGAATTGCATTCCGTCACATGTGAATAATTGTTTGTCGTTTTAATTTTTCCTTGCATCGAGTTTGTAAATATTTTGAGTAAAATGTGGTCTAGAAAGGGAACATGATACCCCAATGATGAGATTGTCAATAATTGTTTGTCGTTTTAATTTTTCCTTGCATCGAGTTTGTAAATATTTTGAGTAAAATGTGGTCTAGAAAGGGAACATGATACCCCAATGATGAGATTGTCTTAACCGTGTCTTGTATAATTGTTTTTTTGTTGCATATTGGAGGATTCGAGGGGTAAATTCTATTCCCCTCCCGAATAGTGCGGCTATGAAAGTGGTTCCTGATAGCGCGCACTATCTTCTCCCCCTAGAGGAGGAGAACCCTCCACCACCACCTGAAGAAACCCCGGAAGATCAACTAGCTCCAGTTACCACATTTAGGCGAGATCCTACTGCCCCCGTCACCACATATAGGAGAGAGCAGCAGGGCCCCACTTCCACCACCTTGCCTTATATGAACCCCTTTTATCATCAGCAGCAGTGGCGTCCTTGGCCCAATTCATCCCAACCTGACGCATCCACTTCCCCCACTACCAGTTACCCACCTTTGGATCCTTCCTTGATCCAGTTCATGGCCGATATGACTTTGGCCTCCGAGGCAGCAGCTGCGGAGAGAGAGGCAGCGGCTAGGGAAAGAGAGGCGGCAGCTAAGTGGCGAGAGGAGGAAGCTCGGAATAGAGCTCTTTTGTCGCAGAGGATGGACAGGATATATTATGACTTGGCTCTTGGCCAATACCCTTCTTACGATAATTGGTGTAGGGAGGGGTATAGGGAGCCAGTTGGCCCACATCCGTCCTATTTTATGTGGCCAGAGGGCGGGTATGACCAGGGTTCTAGGATGTTCGGAGATTTCAATGTTCAGCCAGACTATTATTCTTCTGCGCCGGGTTTTACTCAGCCGGTAGTTGATGAGGAGGAGGTGGACCCAGAGACTGCGGCTCGGAATGCCGAGTGGTTTGACAGGATGGGTCCCCGGTTCGAGATTGTGGAGGGTAGCGGCTCTGGTTCGGGAGCCAGGGATGTAGATGCGTCTTTTGCAGAGGCCACTCATGGCCAATTTGATACTACATCCTCTTATTTCACTGGATACTCCTGAGGCCGGAAACCCATGAGTATGATCCCTTTTAATCCAAATCTTCATCATGTTTATATTTTTGCATGCATTTAGATACTTGTATTATATCTTAGATTAATTATCCATTTAGTTGCATCCATTTAAGCTTGCATTATAATTTAATTTTGTAACATATCGTCACATGTTAGCCTTGCATCCATATAGCGTAGTTGCATTTTATTTGGTGTCATTTTTAGACTTTCCCGTGGTTGGTACCCCCATGAGGGGCGTGCATTTATGCATTTTACCGCCACGACGAGACTCCGATATGGCACACTAGACTTTCCTGTGGGAGGTACCCCCATGAGGGGCTTGCATTTATGCACCTTACCACCGCAGCGAGACTCTGGATTAGCATATAGTGTAGTTTGCATTTACTTAGATCATGCCTTTGTATTATATCATTTAGCATTTAGTTTTAGGAATTTTATTTAGTTCATGCATTTACTTAGAGCTAACCCTCTTGTATATATTGTTCATATTGTGATTATTCCTCAAAAATCAAAAACCCCAAAAACAAGTTTTTATTTTTCAAAATATTTAAAAACCCAAAAACATGTTATTTGCTTTGAATTCACCCCTCACACCATGTAAATGCTAAGTGTGGGGAGGGAATTCCCAAAAAATTTGAAAAACCCAAAAAAATTGTTTTGTTTTTCCTTTTCTTTTTTCTCTCCTTTCATATTTGAGTCACTTACTCGGGGACGAGTAAGACTTAAGTGTGGGGAGGATTTTATTTCTTTTGTATATATCGTTGATTTTTGAAAAAAGTTGAAAAATGCCTAAAAATCGAAAAATTTGAAAATTTTCCAAAAAATATATGTTTAGATTAGTTTGTATATAGTTTATTTTGTATATATTGCCGTGTGCTTCTTTTTATCTCCATCCATAGGTGCGCCCCACATCATAAGAGGCACGAAAAAGGGAAAATGAAGACGCTTTGGTGAGATCTTTCCTATTTCTCTTCTCCCTTATCTCTTTTCCTTCTTACTTGAGGACGGGATGTGTTGATGACGATGGTGTGAATTTTGTTGATTGGCGTGTGTGCCACTTGTGTGCTGTTAGGAGATAGCATTAGCTTATGTGTCATATAGTCGGTTAGAGCATGTGCATTTAAGTTGTATATATGCTAGATTGCATCATGGCATATAGTTGCATTTAGAAAAATGTTTTAATAATCGTCTTTTTGGAAAACTTGTTGAATGTGCATAGTCTCTTTTTGCTACTTTTTATTCATAAAGTGTTCATCTTAATCGTGGAATTTTAGACGCCCTGGGTTGTGCATTTTTAGTGAGTTTTAACCCGTCTACTAATGCCGAGTCACGAGTTTGCGCTTATTCCACCTCGACAACCTCGATTGATGTGAATATTCCGATGGTAGAAAGGATTCTTAGGTGACCGTTCTTGCTATGCAACCAACCATGATTCATTGTTCTTCCACTTTTGCTCAAAAAAGGAAACAAATCAAACAAGCTGAAAATATTGAGTCAATTATCATCTTTTCTTGTTTTCGTCGAGGAAGTGCAAAACGGAACTTCTAGGGATTCTAGTGGGCCCATATCTAGGCCCCCTTTCGATGCCACTACGGTGGGGATACCCCTATTGTTGGTTCCGACCGCATGTCCTTGACGGAAACCGTGCGCTTTCATGCCAAAAATTGCAAACCAAAATGCAAATCAAAAAGAAAGAAAAAGAAAAAGAAAGCAAAGTGTGAAATGAAAAGTTTTGCAAGCACTTAGACTCAAATCTCAATTTCCTTTTATCCTTCTTGAATCATTTGCCTTTGAAGTTGCATAGTGAGACGGGACGACCCTTGTGTCTCATTTATTTGAGAAACGTGAATTCCATATGCTATTGTGCTTAATAACGTCACGAGGATTTCATTTCCATCTTCCATTTTATCGCTCTTGGCCAAGCAAATAGTAGACGGGGTTCGAAATTTTCATTAGACTTGCACCGCTAGGAGGCGAATATTTTTCCATGCTTTATGATATTAGTGGTTTACAAGGATCATGCATTATTTAAACGGTTTTCCTTTTAGATATTTCCGTCACATGGATGAGGCATGTGATTTTTCTCTTGTTAGATGCATCTTTGTCGTGTTCTTACGTGTTTTTCATTTGGATGCGTCGAAATTTTGAGCAAGCCCCTACTTGCCTTGCAAGGAAGTACTCTACCTCATGAGTATCTCGTTGTGAGTTGAAGGGACGGAGGAGGCCCGTTAATTGCCTACCGTCGGATATTATTAATAGTTTAGGTTGTAGCCTTAGTATTAGTGTAGTATTGAATAAGGGTACTTATGGGTCTCGAATTTTGTTTACTTACTCGGGGACGAGTAAGTCTTAAGTGTGGGGAATTTTGATAAGCATTTAATTAGTCACATTTTCCCTCATTTTCGTCCCCATTTTGGTCCGTTTACACGGATTTGCGTGCCCTTGATTGCATTTTGCTTCCCGATTTCCCGTGCTATGAATGTCGGTCTTAATTTGTAGGAATTAAGGCGGAAATGAAGAAATCGGAGCAATAGGGTCTTGCATGAGTCGGGATTCGAAGATGAGATGAAGAAGTGAATAATTGAGTCATCAGGTGGCCCAGGCCGGGCCCCAGACCGGCGGCCGGTCCACCGGCCCAGACCACTACTCCACTTAGAATGAAGAAAGAAAGAGTGGAGGAATTGGTCAGGTAGTGCACGCCGGTCGACCGGCGGCCGGTCGTCTACCCGGCCTGCACTACATCAGAATGATCATAACCATGAAAAAGTGCTGTCGACCGGCTAGGAACCCCATTTTTCCATACTTAGTGAATTTTTGAAGATTTTGAAGACGAAGTTCCTGAAGCTACTGATGTGCTCCAGGCCAGTCAGAGGGCCGGCGGCCGGTCGACCGGCCGGGAACACAAGACTGAAAATTCGCCCTCTTCTTCTAATTTCTTCCTTAAATTCGAGATACCTATATATACCCTCCCCCTATTATTTTGTAAGCAGCTTTTACATTCCTTTTAGCACAAAACCCTAGATAATTTGTAACCTAAATTAGTCCTAATTAATCTCCTAATCATTCCTTAATCAAGCTTAGTTTCTCATTTCAAGTTGTTAGATCTAGTCTATGTTATTAGAATTATCCTAGTTTGGAGTTTGTATTGAGGATTTTGGGTTGAAGACATTCTCCCTCTTCACTAATTCAAGCTTGTTGGTATTAAATTTCTCATCTTTTTGTTATTTATGCAATTTAATTACATTTCTAGTTTATTGTTCAACTTTTGATTGTTATTATTATTCATCTCATAGCATAATGTTTATTGAACTCCTCCTTCCCTCTACTTGTTTGATCTTCCTTAGAATGAGTGATTAGATTCCCTTCTAGGGTTTAGGGGGAGCCTAAGGGAGGATTATGTGGGTTAATTAGTTGGGTAATTAGTAGATTCGTGGTAATTATTTGGGTATTACCCATATGCGCACTAAGTGTTTGATGAAATGTGTGAACGAAAGTTGCCATTTTATCAAGCATGGTTTGATTTTCTCTTAAGCGACGGTGGTAGAGACGATTAGACTAAGTGTTTATATGGGTGATTTGAGACAAATGCGATGGCTTTGTTGATGATTATCGATTGTTGAGACATTAGCAATCGATTTTACCCGAATTTGTTACCCATTTGCTAATTACCCGACTAACCCATTAATCCCCCTAAGGTGAACCCTTCACCTTAGTCTTTCCCTTAATTGTTTTCATCTTTATTATTTAGCGATTACTTGTTTTTCCTAGTTTTTAGTTAACTTTCCAATCCGTCATATTTTAGGCTAGAATAGGATTCAATCGAACTAGTAGTTGACCCCACCATCCTCGTGGATTCGACCCCTTTATACTACTTTTATTGGGTTATTTTTGATGTTTGTTTTGACGACGAACCGATCATCAAATGGCGCCGTTGCCGGGGATGGCGTAAGGAAACTCGTAGTTTGTTTTGTGTCTTAGATTTAGCCAAGTTACTTGTTGTTTTTGTTGGTTTTTAGTTGTTAGATTATTTGTAGAGT
Organism: Heliosperma pusillum; assembly: GCA_022085475.1. Lineage (NCBI taxonomy): Eukaryota > Viridiplantae > Streptophyta > Magnoliopsida > Caryophyllales > Caryophyllaceae > Heliosperma > Heliosperma pusillum. Next base: position 31,834 of record JAIUZE010070925.1, read on the forward strand.
GTCTTGCATTATTGTCTTTCCCTAGTGTGCCCAAAAACACACTAGGAGTCTAACTTGTTTTTGAGTTGCTTTGAGTGCATGCCTAGGGGTGAAGGTTTGTTCTTGAGCCATCCGGAACCCGAAAGGTTGTTTAGGACTCTCCGTGCCCAATACACTTGCTCGGGTTAGGAATTCAAGAAGAGTTAGCCATCAACAAGCCAATAGTTCAATTGCTTCTACATCCACTCCAACAATCGATCTCCCACAAAACAACACCATTGAACCTATATTTGAAAACCCCTTCTACAATACACAACAAAATACACCACCAAATTCACCACCTACAATACCTCAACAACAAAATCAACCACAAATGACGACTTTACGTGATCGTAACCGTCCCAACCACGATGATACCCAATCTCCAATCAATTTCGGTGTCTTGGCCCCAAATAATTTTGAGATTCACCCGGCTCAAATGAGTTCTATTGAGCGGGATAGCTTTGGAGGCCTCCCCGATGAGGATGCTCATGCCCACTTGAGAAAATTCAAAAGTAGGGTAGGAATCATGAAAAGGAATGGTGTGCCCGAGGAAACCCTTTGCCTCATGTTGTTCCCATTTTTCCTCAAAGACCGGGCGGAGAGGTGGTTGAATAACCATCCTCCAAACACTTTCACTACTTGGGATGGCTTAGCTAAGGAGTTTCTAAGTAAGTACTACCCCGCTTCCAAAACGGCGATGCTAAGGAATGAGATAACAACCTTTCAACAAGAGGATGGAGAATCCTTAGGAGAGGCATGGGATCGATTCATTGACTTACTTGCCCGTTGCCCTTATCATGGAATTGCGGATTGGTATGTCACTCAAACATTCTATCAAACTCTCCTCCCTCAAACCAAGGCTATGGTGAATGCTTCCGCGGGGGGGAGTTTTGATCATTTGAATGACCAACAAGGGGCGGCATTGATTAAGAAGATGGTTGAGTCGGAATCTAGCTATGGTACTAGTTCTAGAGGAAATAGCTTGAGGAGGAGTTCTAAGTACCCAAGTGAGAACTTCTCAAATGCGGATACCAATGCCAAGATTGATTTGCTCACACAAACTTTTACAAAGGGTTTTGCCGAGCTTCAAAAAGCTCAAAATCAAAGTCAAGGCCATCATGTGAATGAAGCTAGTGGGTCTTATGCACCTCCTATGGTGGAAGCTTATCAAACCCCCACTTGTGAAATTTGCAATGGATATGGACACACCTTTGAAGTTTGTGGGAACAATATTTCTTATAACAATGAAGGAGGAAATGACTACCAACATGTGAATGCATTCCAAGGTATCAACAACAACCCACGGCCCTCAAGGCCTCAATTCCAAAGTCAAGGAGCTTACAACCCAAATTCCAATTTCTACCATCCAAATTCGAAATTTCACCCAAACATGAGTTACAAAAGCCAAAATGTGTTAAACCCACAACACACACAAACTCAACCTTCCAACCCTCCGGGTTTTTCTCAACCTAGAGGAGGAGGTCAATTTTCTAGAGGAAACTATAACAATCAATTCAACAACTCTCAACAAGGTCAAGGATCCAACCAATTCCAAAATCAACACTTCAATGATCAAGGTTACAATAACCAAGGTAACTTCCAAAACCAAGGTAATTGGAATCAAGGTCAAGGAAATTGGAATCAAAATCAAGGGAACCAAAACTTCAACAATCAAGGCCAAGGTAATTTTTACCAAGGCAATCAAAACAATCAAGCAAGTCAAGGGGTTCCCGATCAATCTTTCCAAGGCCAAGGGTCAAATTTTAACAACAACCAAGGGTCAAATTTCAACAATCAAGGTTCAAGGGGGCAACAAGGAAATTTCCATAACAATCAACAAGGAAACTTTAACAACCAAAGAAGCAACAACCAAGGTTCAAGTAGTCGGAATGACTATGCTTTTGCCCTTCCTTTGACAAATCAACCCCACTAAGAGAATGATCCTTCAATAAGTGAAGTTTTGCAATTAGTCAAAAACATGGAAATCCAAAACAACTTGACTTTGCAAAATGTCACTAATGCTCACAAAAAGGAGGTGAGAGAATTGGAAGCTAGGTTAGCTTCTCAAGCTTTGAACAATCCTCAAAGGCCTCCGGGAGGTCTACTTGCTCAAGGGAAAAGCTCCAAGGATGCTTCATCAAGCCACCATGCATGTGCGGTGACTTTAAGAAGTGGACTAGTGCTTGATAACCCCTACATGGATATGATGAATGATGAGATTCCAAATGATGAGCATGTTGAGGAAGGAGAAGAATTTGAAGAACCCATTTTAACTCCTACCTTGGAGTTAAAAGATGATGGCAAGGGTGAAGATGATCAACCCAAAGAGGGAGAAGAAGGGTATGTCGAAATTATGCCTTATGAAGAGGAGATGAACAAGGATGTCAATGATGACGGAGTAGAGGTACAACCACTAGCAAAAGCTAAGGTAACCAAGAAAACTCCCATGCCAAAGGTATCTTTTAGTACTCCACTTGTTGTTTCCGATATCCCCTACCCCTCTAGAGCTTTGAAAACTAAGGAAAACTTCAAGTTCACCCAATTTAGAAAAATGCTTGAGGGACTTGAAGTGACCTTACCTTTCACCGATGTTATACTAAACATGCCCACATACTCAAAATTTCTAAAAGACATCTTGACTCACAAGAGGACTTTGGGTACCCAAGATGTTATGATTATGGAGGCGGAGTGTAGTGCTCTCCTCATTAATCCTAACTCTTTTAAAATGCCAAAAAACTTGGGGACCCCGGAAGTTTCTCTATCCCTTGTGTTGTGGGGGGAGTCATGATTTCAAGGGCATTATGTGACAATGGTGCAAGTGTAAGTGTCATTCCCTTAACTATTGCTAAAAGAATTGGACTTGAAAGTTTAACCCACACTTCTATGACTCTACAACTAGCGGATAGGTCCGTTAAGCAACCTTTGGGTGTGCTTGAGGACGTACCCGTTAAAGTTGGCAAATTTTTGATCCCCACGGATTTCGTTGTCCTAGATATCCCGGAGGATAGCCACACTCCCATCATCCTTGGTAGGCCCTTTTTGGCTACCGGAGGTGTCCTCATTGATGTGAGGGACGGGCGGCTAACCTTTAGGGTGGGAAACGAAACCCTTGAATTTAATCTTCCACATCTAGTGAAGGGACCAATGTTTCACAAAGCATGCTCGGTAGAAGTCATTGAAGAAGTGGTTGAGAAGGTGCATGAAGAGGAGAAGTATGAAGAAGAAGCTCTACAAGTGGCACTCCATGATGAGGAGATGGGAGATGACCACGAGGTAGATGATGAGCTAATGAAGAAGGTGGAGGGCCTTCTCCCTCCAAAGGTACAACTAAAGCCCTTACCTCCCTCGCTTAAGTACTTTTTTTTAGGTGAGGGAGAGACTTATCCCGTTATCATTGATGCTAATTTAAGTGAAGGCCAAGAACTTGAACTTTTGAAAGTCTTGAAAACTCATAGGGGTTCACTTGGATATAGCATTGATGATATCAAAGGGTTAAGTCCTAATCTTTGCATGCATAGGATTGTCTTGGAGGAGGGTACCAAACCTAAGGTAGATGGGCTACGTAGGTTGAACCCTAAGATGGCAGAAGTGGTGAAAAATGAGGTGATGAAGTTGCTAGAGGCCGGGATAATTTACCAAATAACCGATAGCTCTTGGGTGAGTCCCGTCTATGTAGTGCCCAAGAAAGGAGGGGTAACTATGGTGGAACAAGAGGATGGGACTCTCTTAGCTTCTAGACCCGTGACCGGGTGGCGGATGTGCATTGACTATCGCAAATTAAATGCCGCCACCCTCAAAGACCACTACCCCATCCCCTTTATTGACCAAATGCTTGAAAGGTTAGCGGGGCATTCTTACTATTCATTTCTAGATGGTTATTCCGGGTTTTTCCAAATCCCCATACACCCAGAAGACCAAGAGAAAACCACATTCACTTGTCCCATAGGAGTTTATGCTTATAGGAGGATGCCCTTTGGGCTTTGTAATGCCCCGGGGACTTTCCAACGGTGTATGATGGCTATTTTTGCCGATTTTCTTGAGAAGAGTATGGAGGTCTTCATGGACGACTTTAGTGTCCATGGAGACTCATTTGATCTTGGGCTTTTGAATTTGTCTAATGTTTTGCAAAGATGTGAGGAGCACAACCTCGTCCTCAATTGGGAGAAATGCCACTTTATGGTGGAGGAGGGGGTTGTGCTTGGTCACATCGTGTCTAAGAGAGGCATAGAAGTTGATATGGCTAAGGTTTCGGTAATAGAAAACTTGTCACCCCCTACTAATGTGAAGGGAGTGAGAAGCTTTCTAGGCCATGCGGGCTTTTACCGACGTTTCATCAAAGATTTTTCTAAAATAGCCAAGCCTTTAACTTCTCTTCTTCTCAAAGACACACCATTTGTATTTGATGAATTTTGCTTGAGTGCTTTTTGTAGGTTGAAGGAGGCTCTTGTGACGACTCCCATAATCCGATCACCGGATTGGAGCCTTCCCTTCGAAGTTATGTGCGACGCCTCCGATTATGCGGTCGGGGCGGTGCTTGGCCAAGTTGTGGACAAGAAGCACCATGTAATCTACTACACAAGCAAAACTCTTGATCAAGCCCAAGTCAACTACTCTACGACGGAAAAGGAGATGCTAGCTATTGTTCATGCCGTGGAAAAGTTCCGGCAATACTTTGTTGGTGCTAAGGTTGTGGTATACTCGGATCACTCCGCTTTGAGGCAATTGTTAGTGAAAAAGGATGCAAAGCCAAGGCTCTTGAGGTGGGTTCTTTTACTTCAAGAGTTTGACTTGGAAATTAAAGACAAGGCGGGGTCGGAGAATGTTGTTGCCGACCACCTATCTAGATTGACTACCGAAGATCATGGGTTGAAGGATGAGAGTGGCCCGATCAATGAGTGGTTGAGAGAAGATAGTTTGATGATGATAGGTGGTAAATCACCATGGTTTGCGGACTTGGCAAATTTGATTGTGAGCGGGTTTATTCCGGAAGAGTTGGATGCTAGAGCTAGGAGGAAGTTGAAGCATGACTCAAAACGCTATTTTTGGAATGACCCACATCTTTTTCGCAAGTGTGGTGATGGCATGTTTCGAAGATGTGTTCCTAGAGAAGAAGGCATGGAGATTGTCGATAGAATTCACAACTCGGCCTATGGGGGCCACCTTGGTACATCTCGCACCATTGCAAAGGTGTTACAAGGTGGTTTCTTTTGGCCATCTATGTTCAAGGATATCCACTACTTTGTCAAATCTTGTGATCGATGCCAACGAACGGGGAATATAAGTCAAAGAAATGAGATGCCCCTTCAAAACATTCTTGAGATTGAGCTTTTTGATTGTTGGGGAGTTGATTTCATGGGACCATTTCCCAACTCTTGTGGGAATGAGTACATTTTGGTAGCGGTGGACTATGTGTCCAAGTGGATTGAAGCCGTTGCCACCCCAACAAATGATGCTAAAGTTGTTATCAAGCTCTTCAAAAACACTATCTTTCCGAGATTTGGGACCCCAAGGGTGGTGATTAGCGACGGGGGTTCGCACTTTAGGAAGAGCACTTTCAAGATCTTGCTTTCTTCCCATGGTGTCACTCATAAGACCACTCTTGCCTACCACCCTCAAACAAGTGGGCAAGTGGAGGTCTCAAACCGTCAAATAAAAGCCATCTTGGAGAAGACCACTAGTAAAGGTAGAAAGGATTGGTCTCAAAAGCTTCCGGATGTTCTTTGGGCCCTTCGCACCGCTTTCAAAACTCCACTCGGCACAACTCCCTACAAGCTTGTCTATGGCAAAGCTTGTCACTTGCCAATCGAGTTGGAGCACAAGGCGTGGTGGGCCTTGAAAGAAATGAACTTTGACATTGATATGGCCGGAGAGCTACGTTTTCTCCAAATGAATGAACTTGAAGAATTAAGACTTGATGCCTACGAGAGCTCAAAGATTTACAAGGAGCAAACAAAGAAATGGCATGATGCCAAATTAGTTGATAAAGATGTAAAAGTGGGTGATCAAGTCTTACTCTATAATTCTCGGTCAAGTTGTTTCCGGGAAAGCTACGCTCGAGATGGTCGGGTCCTTTCAAAGTTATCGACATTTCACCACATGGAGCTTTTGAACTTTGGAGCGAAGAAGGTGGTAATTTCAAGGTCAATGGGCATCGAGTGAAAAGATATTTTGATGGAGATGAAAAAGGAACGGTGGAAGTACTCTTCCTTGGGGATCCACTTCCCGAGGAGGAATCTTGTTTGTAATCTCTTGTGAATTGATAGGTTTGGTGGAGTCCCTCAACAACCACCAATTTTTTGTATATAGCATGCATATTAGGAGTAGTTGTGAAGATTTTGTTTTGTGTACTCGGGTATTTCGTCTTTAGGAGGAAGATTTAGGTAGGTTTGAAGCACTTGTAGTCGGGTTTGGATTGAAACCGTGTCTTTGGGAATTTGTTGGTTGAGTCGAGATTGTGGGTGACTTGGGTTTCTTTGGGAATATGTTGTGATTTTGAAGACGAGGTGAAGACGAGAAGAAGTGCTCCAGGCCGGTCGACCGGCAGCCGGGGTGCCGACCGGCCCAGAGCACTCCAGTAGCACACTTTTGAAGATGGTGGATTAAGTAGCAGGTGTTCCAGACCGGTCGACCGGCAGCCGGGGTCCCAACCGGCCTGGAGCACATTTTCATAGAGGTTGGATTTTTGGAAGTTTTTGAACTGTGTTCTAGGCCGGTCGACCGGCAGCCGGGGTGCCAACCGGCCTGGAGCACATTTTCATAGAGGTTGGATTTTTGGAAGTTTTTGAACTGTGTTCTAGGCCGGTCGACCGGCGGCCGGTCTGACAACCGGCCCAGAGCACATTATCGCTGAAATTTTGAAGGTTGATTATTTTGAGCTGAGGTCCAGGCCGGTCGACCGGCAGCCGGGGTGCCGACCGGCCTAGACTACCTGAACATGCAAAATTCAAAAAAGCCAAAAATCAAATTTTTGTACTGGGTTCCAGGCCGGTTGACCGGCGGCCGGTGCCTGGACCGGCCCAGAACTCACCCGAGAGCCTTATTTCACTCGTGAGCCCTTATTTTTCTTTCTTTCTTCTTGTTTTCTTCTCCATTCTTCTTCTTCCTTCCTTCAAACCCACAAAAACTACACCAAAAACTCACTAAAATCTCAACAAAACTCCACCACTCCAACATTCAACCCACTAATTAACCCACTACATCACCCAAATTCATCCCACATCTCAAAAACCCCAATTTTCCCTCTTTCAATTGACTAATACAAAAATCTCCATGGCTCAACAACCACCTCGGAAAAGAACAAGGGCTCAGCTTGAGGCGGAGTTAGAAGCTAGACTTCAGCAAGTTACGGCGGGTATGGGTCCGGATGACGATTTTCCCGATATCGTCTTCGTCAGCGAAATCGCAAGAGGTAAATTTCAATGTTTAAAACGCAGAAGCCTTCCCCACTCCCGTTTTATTTGTCGGAATACTATGCGAAACCTCGGCCTTGATACGGTCACTCTTGAGCTTTTCAAAGGTTTGGGGATGGGGGAACTCTACGGTCAGCACTTCCGTACTTACCCCCGTCTTACTTGGGAGTTTTTAAGTTCATTTAGTCATGAGAAGGATAGGAATACGGGTATGGTCAAAATGGTATCTTTCCGCCTCTTGAATATCGCCTTTAGCATTCCCCTTGAGAAATTTTGTAAGGTTTTAGGGGTCAAATTTCATAAGTCATACAAAGTCCCCGAAAACTTTAATGTGAATGATGTGTGGACTGCTATATCGGGTTTGGAATTTGAGAAGGGGTCTAAGAGGCCGGCAAATGCTTGCCACAATGCCCCTATTAGGTTTTGGCACTGTTTTATGGGTTGGACGTTATTTGGGAGAGAGGAGTGTCATAATTTTCGGGCTGATGAGCTCTCGATTTTGGCGGCTTACTTGTTCCAAAAGCCGATTAGATTTGGAGTCAACATTGGTCACTATGTCGCTCTCCACTTTCAGAAAATTGCCAATGACCCATTTAGCCCGACCGGAATCCATTTAGGGGGAATTGTCACCACGATTGCCCATGTCCTATGTAGAGATGCTCTAGATGAGCGTAATTTGAGGTGTTTAGGGGGATGCTCCTTGTTGACGGAGGATTACATTTCAAAGAAGCTTGAGTGGGTAGTAAAGAGAGTTGAGGACGGGAAGACGTATTGGAGGATTCGAGGGGTAAATTCTATTCCCCTCCCGAATAGTGCGGCTATGAAAGTGGTTCCTGATAGCGCGCACTATCTTCTCCCCCTAGAGGAGGAGAACCCTCCACCACCACCTGAAGAAACCCCGGAAGATCAACTAGCTCCAGTTACCGCATTTAGGCGAGATCCTACTGCCCCCGTCACCACATATAGGAGAGAGCAGCAGGGCCCCACTTCCACCACCTTGCCTTATATGAACCCCTTCTATCATCAGCAGCAGTGGCATCCTTGGCCCAATTCATCCCAACCCGACGCATCCACTTCCACCACTCCCAGTTACCCACCTTTGGATCCTTCCTTGATCCAGTTCATGGCCGATATGACTTTGGCCTCCGAGGCAGCAGCTACGGAGAGAGAGGTAGCGGCTAGGGAAAGAGAGGCGGCAGCTAAGTGGCGAGAGGAGGAAGCTCGGGATAGAGCTCTTTTGTCGCAGAGGATGGACAGGATGTATTATGACTTGGCTCTTGGTCAATACCCTTCTTACGATAATTGGTGTAGGGAGGGGTATAGGGAGCCAGTTGGCCCACATCCGTCCTATTTTATGTGGCCAGAGGGCTGGTATGACCAGGGTTCTAGGGTGTTCGGAGATTTCAATGTTCAGCCAGACTATTCTTCTTCTGCGCCGGGTTTTACTCAGCCGGTAGTTAATGAGGAGGAGGTGGACCCAGAGACTGCGGCTCGGAATGCCGAGTGGTTTGACAGGATGGGTCCCCGGTTCGAGATTGTGGAGGGTAGCGGCTCTGGTTCGGGAGCCAGGGATGTAGATGCGTCTTTTGCAGAGGCCACTCATGGCCAATTTGATACTACATCCTCTGATTTCACTGGATACTCCTGAGGCCGGAAACCCATGAGTATGATCCCTTTTAATCCAAATCTTCATCATGTTTATATTTTTGCATGCATTTAGATACTTGTATTATATCTTAGATTAATTATCCATTTAGTTGCATCCATTTAAGCTTGCATTAGAATTTAATTTTGTAACATATCGTCACATGTTAGCCTTGCATCCATATAGCGTAGTTGCATTTTGTTTGGTGTCATTTTTAGACTTTCCCGTGGTTGGTACCCCCATGAGGGGCGTGCATTTATGCATTTTACCGCCACGACGAGACTCCGATATGGCACACTAGACTTTCCTGTGGGAGGTACCCCCATGAGAGGCTTGCATTTATGCACCTTACCACCGCAGCGAGACTCTAGATTAGCATATAGTGTAGTTTGCATTTACTTAGATCATGCCTTTGTATTATATCATTTAGCATTTAGTTTTAGGAATTTTATTTAGTTCATGCATTTACTTAGAGCTAACCCTCTTGTATATATTGTTCATATTGTGATTATTCATCAAAAATCAAAAACCCCAAAAACAAGTTTTTATTTTTCAAAATATTTAAAAACCCAAAAACATGTTATTTGCTTTGAATTCACCCCTCACACCATGTAAATGCTAAGTGTGGGGAGGGAATTCCCGAAAAATTTGAAAAACCCAAAAAAATTGTTTTGTTTTCCTTTTCTTTTTTTCCCTCCTTTCATATTTGAGTCACTTACTCGAGGACGAGTAAGACTTAGGTGTGGGGAGGATTTTATTTCTTTTGTATATATCGTTGATTTTTGAAAAAAGTTGAAAAATGCCTAAAAATCGAAAAATTTGAAAATTTTCCAAAAAAATAGATGTTTAGATTAGTTTGTATATAGTTTATTTTGTATATATTGCCGTGTGTTTCTTTTTATCTCCATCCATAGGTGCGCCCCACATCATAAGAGGCACGAAAAAGGGAAAATGAAGACGCTTTGGTGAGATCTTTCCTATTTCTCTTCTCCCTTATCTCCTTTCCTTCTTACTTGAGGACGGGATGTGTTGATGACGATGGTGTGAATTTTGTTGATTGGCGTGTGTGCCAGTTGTGTGCTGTTAGGAGATAGCATTAGCTTATGTGTCATATAGTCGGTTAGAGCATGTGCATTTAAGTTGTATATATGCTAGATTGCATCATGGCATATAGTTGCATTTAGAAAAATGTTTTAATAATTGTCTTTTTGGAAAACTTGTTGAATGTGCATAGTCCCTTTTTGCTACTTTTTTATTCATAAAGTGTTCATCTTAATCGTGGAATTTTAGACGCCCTGGGTTGTGCATTTTTAGTGAGTTTTAACCCGTCTACTAATGCCGAGTCACGAGTTTGCGCTTATTCCACCTCGACAACCTCGATTGATGTGAATATTCCGATGGTAGAAAGGATTCTTAGGTGACCGTTCTTGCTATGCAACCAACCATGATTCATTGTTCTTCCACTTTTGCTCAAAAAAGGAAACAAATCAAACAAGCTGAAAATATTGAGTCAATTATCATCTTTTCTTGTTTTCGTCGAGGAAGTGCAAAACGGAACTTCTAGGGATTCTAGTGGGCCCATATCTAGGCCCCCTTTCGATGCCACTACGGTGGGGATACCCCTATTGTTGGTTCCGACCGCATGTCCTTGACGGAAACCGTGTGCTTTCATGCCAAAAATTGCAAACCAAAATGCAAATCAAAAAGAAAGAAAAAGAAAAAGAAAGCAAAGTGTGAAATGAAAAGTTTTGCAAGCACTTAGACTCAAATCTCAATTTCCTTTTATCCTTCTTGAATCATTTACCTTTGAAGTTGCATAGTGAGACGGGACGACCCTTGTGTCTCATTTATTTGAGAAACGTGAATTCCATATGCTATTGTGCTTAATAACGTCACGAGGATTTCATTTCCATCTTCCATTTTATCGCTTTTGGCCAAGCAAATAGTAGACGGGGTTCGAAATTTTCATTAGACTTGCACCGCTAGGAGGCGAATATTTTTCCATGCTTTATGATATTAGTGGCTTACAAGGATCATGCATTATTTAAACGGTTTTCCTTTTAGATATTTCCGTCACATGGATGAGGCATGTGATTTTTCTTTTGTTAGATGCATCTTTGTCGTGTTCTTACGTGTTTTTCATTTGGATGCGTCGAAATTTTGAGCAAGCCCCTACTTGCCTTGCAAGGAGGTACTCTACCTCATGAGTATCTCGTTGTGAGTTGAAGGGACGGAGGAGGCCCGTTAATTGCCTACCGTCGGATATTATTAATAGTTTAGGTTGTAGCCTTAGTATTAGTGTAGTATTGAATAAGGGTACTTATGGGTCTCGAATTTTGTTTACTTACTCGGGGACGAGTAAGTCTTAAGTGTGGGGAATTTTGATAAGCATTTAATTAGTCACGTTTTTCCCTCATTTTCGTCCCCATTTTGGTCCGTTTACACGGATTTGCGTGCCCTCGATTGCATTCTGCTTCCCGTTTTCCCGTGCTATGAATATCGGTCTTAATTTGTAGGAATTAAGGCGGAAATGAAGAAATCGGAGCAATAGGGTCTTGCATGAGTCGGGATTCGAAGATGAGATGAAGAAGTGAAGAATTGAGTCATCAGGTGGCCCAGGCCGGGCCCCAGACCGGCGGCCGGCCCACCGGCCCAGACCACTACTCCACTTAGAATGAAGAAAGAAAGAGTGGAGGAATTGGTCAGGTAGTGCAGGCCGGTCGACCGGCGGCCGGTCGCCTACCCGGCCTGCACTACATCAGAATGATCATAACCATGAAAAAGTGCTCCAGGCCGGTGGGGGACCGGCGGCCGGTTGACCGGCTCAGACCCCCATTTTCCCATACTTAGAAGATTTTGAAGAATTTTGAAGGCGAAGTTACTGAAGCTACTGATGTGCTCCAGGCCGGTCAGAGGCCCGGCGGCCGGTCGACCGGCCAGGAACACAAGACTGAAAATTCGCCCTCTTCTTCTAATTTCTTCCTTAATTTCGAGATACCTATATATACCCTCCCCCTATTATTTTGTAAGCAGCTTTTACATTCCTTTTAGCACAAAACCCTAGATAATTTGTAACCTAAATTAGTCCTAATTACTCTCCTAATCATTCCCTAATCAAGCTTAGTTTCTCATTTCAAGTTGTTAGATCTAGTCTTTGTTATTAGAATTATCCTAGTTTGGAGTTTGTATTGAGGATTTTGGGTTGAAGACATTCTCCCTCTTCACTAATACAAGCTTGTTGGTATTAAATTTCTCATCTTTTTGTTATTTATGCAATTTAATTACATTTCTAGTTTATTGTTCATCTTTTGATTGTTATTATTATTCATCTCATAGCATAATGTTTATTGAACTCCTCCTTCCCTCTACTTGTTTGATCTCCCTTAGAATGAGTGAGTAGATTCCCTTCTAGGGTTTAGGGGGAGCCTAAGGGAGGATTATGTGGGTTAATTAGTTGGGTAATTAGTAGATTCGTGGTAATTATTTGGGTATTACCCATATGCGCACTAAGTGTTTGATGAAATGTGTGAACGAAAGTTGCCATTTTATCAAGCATGGTTTGATTTTCTCTTAAGCGACGGTGGTAGAGACGATTAGACTAAGTGTTTATATGGGTGATTTGAGACAAATGCGATGGCTTTGTTGATGATTATCGATTGTTGAAACATTAGCAATCGATTTTACCCGAATTTGTTATCCATTTGCTAATTACCCGACTAACCTATTAATCCCCCTAAGGTGAACCCTTCACCTTAGTCTTTCCCTTAATTGTTGTCATCTTTATTATTTAGCGATTACTTGTTTTTCCTAGTTTTTAGTTAACTTTCCAATCCGTCATATTTTATGCTAGAATAGGATTCAATCGAACTAGTAGTTGACCCCACCATCCTCGTGGATTCGACCCCTTTATACTACTTTTATTGGGTTATTTTTGATGTTTGTTTTGACGACGAACCGATCATCACTTGCACCTCTTTGACCTCCTTTGTTAGACACCCGGGGAGTAGAGTTAACCCAAAGGCCATGGACCGCCTTGTGAGACCAAGTAGACCGTAGGCTAGACCTAGACTTCGACAAAGCTACTTACATGTGAGATCTAGAGCCTCCTTTAGACCGGTGCATATTTACCCGGTCTCCATAGGTTGTGAGTAGGCTCCTTGCGTGGCATGTCACATCTTCACGCACAAGTGTGTCATTCTTTCCTTAGGTCGCGAGATGTATTCCTTTTTGTGTGCATAATTTGAAACAATCCGTTGCTTATGATTTTTGAGCCTCACATTGCCATATAAGCCTACTTTCAACCCTTTAGATTAGGACCAACTTTTGCATCCCCTTTGAGCCTTAGCCTTTCATTTGGCATTACTACAAATACCAACTACATCCCATAAACAACCTTCCTTGATCAAGAAAGTTGTCACTTTGTTTTGGTGTTTTGAAAAGGGAAATTTGTGTCCTATTTAGTGAACTCGAGCTAAGTTCATTTGAGTTGAAATAATTGGTTTATATTTGGCTTTGATATTGAATAAAGAGGTTTTATAAAAGCAAAAACAAAATACAAAAGAAAGAAAAATGCAAAACAACAAAAAAATCACTTCATATTTATTTATTTCATGTTTTGTAAGAGAAAAAGTCAAGCAACACTCCTTATCCATCATTAAGCGAGTAGAAAAAGACGTTGCAAAATAAATGGGGATTTGATGTTTTTCCAAGTGAATCGGACTTTCAAGTTTGATATTTTCATTTGGGAGAAATGGAAATTTGGACAATTTCTTGATTTGTAACTCCACATCTCCATAACGGTGCTTGCACCAACCCCGTTTCGACCCACCACCTATCCCCGCTACAACCCTTGTTTCACCTTATGTGCATTACTATCTTTACATCTCGTATGCGACCATAGAGGAGAGGATTACACATTATTGCGGGCATGTCCCACAAGTCGAGTAGTTGAGTGGTTTTGGTTACTTTTTGTCACAAAAATCACCCGTTCTTTAAATGAGGGACGAGTGAAAACCGTGAGGAAGTCGGTAGTCTAAGTTCTCTTAGTCATGAGTCGCATTTGGTTGAATCTCGAGTCGTGTCTTTTTGGCTTTATACGGTTGGCTTTGCCTCCCTTTTGCCCGCCTTTGAATTTGTTTTATTGGCATTTGGGGGTCATACTCTGGTTGCTTGAGCCATGATTAGGGGGTTGACACCTCGTTGAGACTCTAAGACGGTATCTCCTGAACTAGACCTTTGGTTTTTGAAGCGAAACCCAACCGCTTAGATGAGGAAAGTGGTTGTTCTTTTGATTGATATATCTTTTATGTCATTTACGTGCTTAATCTTGGATGCATCTAAATTTTTCCGCAAGCCCCCACTTGCCTTACAAGGAAGTACATACCTCATTGTATTTCGTTGTGAGTTGAAGGGACGGAGAAGGCCCGTTAATTGCCTTTCATCGGATTTTAGTAGTTTAGTTTAGCTTAATTAAATAAGTGTCTTGTTTTTGTCCACTTACTTACTCGGGGACGAGTAATGTTTAAGTTTGGGGAGGTTTGATATATGATTATTTAATTTGGACCGTTTCCCCTCCTTATTTTCTTATGTTTCATCGCATTTTGTTTTGTTTGGCGTCGGTTTTATCGCATTTTGGCCCTCATCTCGTGTACTCTCACACCATTTGATTCCGTCTCAATTCACAGGAAATATGTCAAGACAAGGACGAGACGGGATGAGAACCGAGAAACCGTCACAAAACTAAACACAATGAAGAAAGGAAGAAAAGGAGAGGAAGAAGAGGAGCAGAGGGGCTCAGCCGGTCCAGGCCACCGGCAGCCGGCCAGCCGGCTGAGCACCCAAAACTCACACCAAGGAAGGAAGAAAAGAAGAGAAGGAGCAGAGGGGCTCAGCCGGTCCAGGCCACCGGCAGCCGGCTGGCCAGCTGAGCACCCCCAATACACAAAACAAAGGCTGAAAATTGGAAGAACATCAGGGAGGCTCAGTCGGTCAAGGCCACCGGCAGCCGGCTGACCGGCTGAGACCTAATTCACACGATAAAACCCAAGTTTGAAGTCAGTGGGGCTCAGCCGGTCAAGGCCACCGGCGGCCGGTCGACCGGCTGAGACCTCCACTCCGCATTTCCACTTCCTTTCTTATTTTGAACCCTAAATCTCACCAACCTATATATACCCCTCTCCTAATTCATTTTAGACACACAACCCTAGACACATAAACCCTAGATTTTAGCAATCATTACTCTAATCCTTTGGTAATTAGCACTAATTACTCTAGTTTTCTACTTAGTTATTTTTAGATCTAGTCTTTCCTTTAGTTGGTTTCAAACAATTGGGTTGTAATTTGAAGAGAAGAAGACATTCTTATTTGATTAATAATCCAAGTTCCATCCTTTATTACAAGTTTTGGTATAATTCTTCATCTTTATTTTCATTACTAGTCTTTTAATTACTTGTTCTTGTTTATTTGCTTAGTTTTTATGTTGAATATGCCTTCTCTTGTTTGTTCCATATCAAAGTTTTCGTCTTTAATGTTCTTCATCATTAGCATGAGTGAGTAGTGTTAGACTAGGGGAAGATGAGGGATTTAATTTGAGTTTATGGGTTGATTATGGTAATTGGGTATAAAGATTTAGTCTTTTGGTAGTCTATTTGTTTTGTGCACACAAGGTGTTTGTTGAAATGCTTGAATGAGTAATTTGAGTCTTTCTCATGCTTTATTGCTAGTTTGAGTGAGAGCTTGAACTTGTATTGTTGTTGTGTGTGTTTTGGATGTTTAGAGAGAGGTTAGGGCGAGAACCCAACCAAAGCTTAGGCTAGGGCTCGTCTCGCACCGAGAGGTGGAGGCTTGTCTTTTAATCCGTCTTACACCGAAAGGTGGAGACATGTTTAGACTATCTTTAGACTAGTCCTAATCCCCCACCATAATTGACTCATGCTTGCATTAATGAACCCATCCACCCTAGTTCTGACTTACTTCCCCTTAACATTTTGCCAAATTAGGGGCTCACTCAGTTATCAGCACTTACTTTTCTATGCATTTTACCAAATTTGGTGGAGCAACTAGTTAATGAAAAAGTTAGATTCAGGAAGAAAAAGATCAAATAAAAGGTGACCTAATACGTTAAGGTGGTAACAAGTCAAAAATGGGCAAAGATCACTAATAGCTAAATGCGGAGATTAAAAGGATTTTTCTCGGTTAAACCATAATATGGATTAATACACGAAAGGTAGGTATAGGTTGGATTATTCTTATCAAATAACAATATCAAATTTTATTATATAATCAAAAGATCAGAATAGCACAACGAATGTTAACATAACACGACTTATCTATATTAACATTTCAAAACACACTATTAGTGTACAAAAAATTTCTACTAAAATCGTATTGTGCGAATTCATATCCCGACTTTTAGAATAATCGTACCGAAGAGCCATCAAATATCTACCCTTAGATTTCATCTACCTTAAACAGAAACATCTTATTCTCTTTAACGATTATTTTATTTTATAATTTTTAAATAAAAGGAATTTTTTCACTTCTTCATCCTCGCTTAATCGAGACAATTCAATGAATCCCGCCTCTAAGTTCTAAGTTCTAACTTATACTATTCTTATAGCATAGGAATGGAATTACTATCCTCTCTTTGTTACTTAGAACTAATATTATTAGTCCATATATAGACTAACTCAATGTTCAGTTTCTAGCTTGCACTTGAAATCATTAACTAAAAACATCTAATGTCAAACACCAAAATAAAAAAAAAAAAAATTGATTTTTTACACTACAGACCAATAAGTAAGAAATTGGAATACATGTCAAATAAATTTGTAGTTATATCCCATTTACCGCGAGAGGGCTGAAATATTATAAATTAAAGATTGGTTTTTGATTTTTGCGCCAAAGTCTAAAGGGTAGTAATGTAACTTATTATCTATTCAACTAAAATTGAATTGTTACTAAACAAACAAAATCTAAATTATTTTACACCAAAATATTTTAATAATTATTTACGTAAAATTCATCCATTGATTGAATATTCATCTATAATCTCAATTCAAAAATTAAACAAGATTGAATTAAGCGTTTACTTCTATTGATCCTATCAAATATATCAAAGTTGTCATATTCACTTGCAAATCTGTAATCTGATGCTCCAACATTTCTAATTTATTAACAATCATGACGATGCTTGTTACAGGATTAGGGTTTAGGCCGACGACTATCGTCTAGGGTTTAGAGTATTATGGTTTATTATATATATCCATGTATTATAATGACAATCACAACTCAAGAATATAACTATCTTTTATGAATCTCTCCATCTAAATCTTATCATGGTATCAGAGCCTCCGTCTTGAGGACTCTAAATCGCTTCTGCTTTCTTGCCGGTGGGCAAAATTTATGGCGCTCACTGGCGGGATTATTGATATTAATCATCCTCAAATTATTTTAGCCAATAACCTATAAAAAAATCCAATAAGAAGTTGTCTGAATCTCTTCCTTTGAGCAAGAGATCAGATCACGTCTGATTGTGTCAAAACAAATCCAAAAATAAAGTGAACTGAGTTTGATAGCAATGCTGCTTCTACCTTTCTAATGATGTTTGCACTACTACAAATTCATGCAATAACAACGCCCCATCAACAACGCATACTCACGAAAATAAAGAAAAACCGTTGTGGAATGGATAATTATTTTTCCGCGGAATTTTATTAAACCTAATAACAACGGTATTAGTTTTTCGAACGTTGTTATTAGTTTTAACAACGGGGTGAACTAACATAACCGTTGTAAATAAATCTACTAATAACAACAGTTTATTTTACATCCGTTGTTATTAATTTGGCGCGAAATAAGGAAAAGTAATAACAATGGGCATGAATAAACCCGTTGTTATATTGTGTTATTAATTTGGCGCAAATTTTGGCGTAAATTAATAACAACGGATATGATTTTGTTGTACGTTGTTGTTAGTTGTAACAACGGGTATAACTTTTTAAACCGTTGTAAATAAGTAATTTAATAACACTGGTTTACTATGAATAATAACCGTTGTCAATATTTGTTAATAAAGATGAAAAATACACACAACACTAATAATACTGTACTGCAACACAAAAACACAAACACAAAGCGATTATACTGCATCACAAAACCACAAACACTAAGACATCCTCCTTGATCGTCTCTTTGTCATCATCTCCGTCTGCTATTTCTTATTAATCAGGTATTCTAATAATTTTTCTTTATTGATTTCCTGAATTTCGTTTATTTGTGAATTAGTGATATATGATTATTTTGGACCGTTTCCCCTCCTTATTTTCTTATGTTTCATCGCATTTAGTTTTGTTTGGCGTCGGTTTTATCGTATTTTGGCCCTCATCTCGTGTACTCTCACACCATTTGATTCCGTCTCAATTCACAGAAAATATGTCAAGACAAGGACGAGACGGGATGAGAACCGAGAAACCGTCACAAAACTAAACACAATGAAGAAAGGAAGAAAAGGAGAGGAAGAAGAGGAGCAGAGGGGCTCAGCCGGTCCAGGCCACCGGCAGCCGGCCAGCCGGCTGAGCACCCAAAACTCACACCAAGGAAGGAAGAAAAGAAGAGAAGGAGCAGAGGGGCTCAGCCGGTCCAGGCCACCGGCAGCCGGCTGGCCAGCTGAGCACCCCCAATACACAAAACAAAGGCTGAAAATTGGAAGAACATTAGTGAGGCTCAGCCGGTCAAGGCCACCGGCAGCCGGCTAACCGGCTGAGACCTAATTCACACGATAAAACCCAAGTTTGAAGTCAGTGGGGCTCAGCCGGTCAAGGCCACCGGCGGCCGGTCGACCGGCTGAGACCTCCACTCCGCATTTCCACTTCCTTTCTTATTTTGAACCCTAAATCTCACCAACCTATATATACCCCTCTCCTAATTCATTTTAGACACACAACCCTAGACACATAAACCCTAGATTTTAGCCTTCAATATTCCTAATCATTACTCTAATCCTTTGGTAATTAGCTCTAATTACTCTAGTTTTCTACTTAGTTATTTTTAGATCTAGTCTTTCCTTTAGTTGGTTTCAAACAATTGGGTTGTAATTTGAAGAGAAGAAGACATTCTTATTTGATTATTAATCCAAGTTCCATCCTTTATTACAAGTTTTGGTATAATTCTTCATCTTTATTTTCATTACTAGTCTTTTAATTACTTGTTCTTGTTTATTTGCTTAGTTTTTATGTTGAATATGCCTTCTCTTGTTTGTTCCATATCAAAGTTTTCGTCTTTAATGTTCTTCATCATTAGCATGAGTGAGTAGTGTTAGACTAGGGGAAGATGGGGGGATTTAATGTGAGTTTATGGGTTGATTATGGTAATTGGGTATAAAGATTTAGTCTTTTGGTAGTCTATTTGGTTTGTGCACACAAGGTGTTTGTTGAAATGCTTGAATGAGTAATTTCAGTCTTTCTCATGCTTTATTGCTAGTTTGAGTGAGAGCTTGAACTTGTATTGTTGTTGTTTGTGTTTTGGATGTTTAGGGAGAGGTTAGGGCAAGAACCCAACCAAAGCTTAGGCTAGGGCTCGTCTCGCACCGAGAGGTGGAGGCTTGTCTTTTAATCCGTCTTACACCGAGAGGTGGAGACATGTTTAGACTATCTTTAGACTAGTCCTAATCCCCCACCATAATTGACTCATGTGACACCCTCAAATTTGCGGAAAGAAAAAAGTAATTTAAATAAATAAACAAAGGTGTCATAAATAAAAAGGTTCATAACAAAAGGAGAATAATATTATACATAAGAATTTTACAAGACGGGAGACATATCTCCCGTATAAATACGGAAATAAAAGAGTGTATAATAATATACAATCTAAGAACCGAATATAGGTCCAAGGTAAATACTTCGCTCGCTAGCTCGTCAATGTACCCAATGTATGCATCACAAACCTGCCAACCGCATTAAATATAAACACGGAAGCCACAGTCAGTGGGGAGTAACTCCGAGTTCTCCCAGCCCCGAAATGTCGAGTTTAATTAAACATGAATAACATAAAAGCAATGTATATGGAAAATACAAAACCTTAACATATACTATATGCTTATCATGTTATGAAACAAATAACTAACATATAACCTAGCATATGAAGGCTAAGCTACTCATGCAAACTATCATGTGAATCAGTTAACAACCGGTAATCCAAACTCGATCAACCTTAGCCGGCTTGCATCTCACCTTCTAAGATTCATAGAATCATACAAACATGAAAGACCAATCCGTCTAGAAACAGGCATAAGTCTAGTCTCAACAGTCAATAGAAGACTTATGTAAAAAAAGATCGAGTCTATACCTACGAGGTAGGATATACTTATATATTTAGGCTCAGCGGTTACCCTAATAACATGGCCAAAATACAAAGCACACATCTAGGCTCAGCGGTTACCTTTAAAACATGGCCCAGATCCAAAGCACATATATTAGCTCAGAGGTTACCCTAATAACATGGCCAAGATACAACTCTACCCTAATCCTAGACTGCGCAAACCCAGAGAAATGCGGAAAAACATCGCACCCAAGACTCATCACATGAGTACCCCTAAGGAGATCCACCAAAGGGTTGGCTAGTACTTAAGCTGACTCCATTCCCCAAAGTGGAAGCAATGGCAAGCCATGCCCGACTTGGATATAACCCACCAAGCCGAGACACAAAAGCTATCAACGGTGAACATATACTCGTTAAAGATAGTAAGGCCTAACAATGTCATGGTCCAAGATACTCATTTAGAATTAGAATGGTCAAGACGCCATATACTCATAATTCTCTATGGGTACTTAGTCAACACGACATATATCACACAATTAAACAGTCACGGGAAAACTTCCTATCATGTGACTAATTGCATATTAATCATATTCAAATATCATATCGCCTCATATCTACTAAGGCTCATTCATTCCTTCATTAAATAAAACCTTACCTGAAGACAAATCCCCGACCCGAGTCCCGCGACGGGTCATCAGTCAAAACGGGGCTGACTAGATCTTAGTTTGACCAAACCCGTTTGGTCAAACCGGCTAGAAACAGAGTCTTTATCACATAGACTTAACCATAAAAATCAACATTTCATTACATGTTATTTTATTAAACTTCTAACATGTGCATTATTAAATCTTACGTAAACCCCCGCTCGACTTAAATGATATCCAATTAAACTACGATCTCGTCTTATAATTTCTAACATGTGAGAAATAATAATTTTATGAAAAACCTTTTTAATTAAATATTTTACTTATTAATATTTCCCACTTGCTAAATCTTACAAAACACGATAAAAATGACGATAACTCAAAAACCGTCACAAGTCCCAAAGTGGGACCCACGGGCTGAGTTTGGGCCGGACCCCACATGGGCCTGGATGGGCCACACGGCCTGTTTTGGGCAAAATGGGCTGTTTTGGCTTTTTTAACGGTTTTTACTAAAAACCGTTTCTAATTATTTCCCGCATGCTTTAACATCATTAAAACCCGTCAAAACAACAATTAAACAATCAAACATTGACACAACCCAAAGACCAAAACCCGGACCCACCATGGACCAGCCCAGACGGTCTGAACCGGCCTGGACCGGCTGGTCTGGTCCGGTTTGGCCCCTCCTCCACGGTTCACACAACCAAAGCAACAACCCCAATTTCCAATTAATTCCAACATGTTTTTAATTACTAACATCCATTTTTAAACATCCAATTTAACCATCCAACATGCAACAATCATCATCATGAAAAAATCATAAAAATATAACAAGAACACCAACATATTCATAAATTCCTACAACATAATAAAATCAACCCCTTATCATGTTACTAACTAAAATCATAAAATCATAATAATATGAACAAAAACTAAAGATGAACCAAAATCTAAAGAAAACCAAAGCTACTAAGGTATGTAACATCTATTCGTCGAGTAACTCGGAATCGTTACCTTAGCTAGAAAAATCAATTAGCACCAAAATAAGAAGTATTAACTAAGAAACCCGTCTTCTAATCTTCCCCTAATATATACGAGTCACCAAACTCGTCTTCAAAATCTTCCCCTATAAGAAATGACAAGTAAAACATTATTAGAAGTAAAAATAGATTTTCCATAATTACAGTGTTGAAAACGATTTTGACGGAATTGAAAATAAACCGTAAGGGAAGATGAGGAGCGTACGTGAAGAAGAGGAGCGAAGAGGAGAGTCTAGAAATATAAGTTAGGACGGATTTAATTAAGAAACGAAGATTTTATGAAGGTTTTGCTCAAGAACGATGAAGAACAAATGATGAACGACGAAGAACACGAAGAACGATCAAATAAAGTGATGTTTTGATCTTAATTTGATTTGTTGTAAAATGAAAAGTTGTTTGTGAGTTATGATGGTGTTGGGTGAGCCGTGTAGTTATAGGCCAATAAGGATGTCGAGTTTTGAAATTGTTGTTACGTAATTGACTCGCGTTTACTAATTATTTTACGGTAAACGATTTAATATAATTAACGTTAAAGTTAATTACACTAAATATCAAGATATTATCTTATTAATAATCAAAAGAAAGACAAATATCTAGTCCTATTAGAGGACTTATGAGCCGTGTGAAATGATGAGGAGACGGATCTGATTTCGATCGTTTTGCGAAATTTTCGTTAACTGATCGATAAAGTGAAATAATATCTAGATATTATGATATATTAATCAAAAGAAATGAAAATATCAAGTCTATTAGAGGAGAGGAAAGAGCCGTGTGATGTTGGGTGATAGCGGGTCTGATTTTGCTCGATTTGCGTAATTCTCGTTGACGGATCGATAAAGTAATTAAATATCTAGATATTTTGATTAGTTTAATCAAAACAATTAAAATATCTTATGGTGAGTGGAAAGCGATGACACGCGCGTGTGACTCATGCCAAAGTCGAGTTTCGATTTTGTTTCGCGCTTTACGATGAGTCGGGAATAGTTAAATGACGTTCGGTTAAAACCGTAAACGTTATTCTTTAAATTCCGACTAAATTCAAAATAATTATATTAAATTATGATAAATCTTAATAAATCTAAATAAAAATAAATCAAAAATATTATTTTTTTAAATAAAATTTCGGTCCTCAAACTTATGAGGCGAGTCGGGAAAAAGTCAACGGAAGTCAAAGTTGACTGAAAAGTCGAGAAAAGTCGCAGATGACTTAAAAGTCAAGAAAAGTTTAGAACGACTTAAAAGTCAAGAAAAGTCAATGACGACTTTCAAAAAGTCAAGAAAAGTCAAGACGACTTTAAAAAGTCAAGAAAAGTCAAAGATGACAAAAACGGTCTTTTCATGGAATCCCTCAAAAATTCCAAATACGAACGCGGAATTTCAAAATAAGACTCGGAACAAAAATTCCTATTTTAAAAACTTAAGTTCTACTGAAAAGTGTTAGTAAATATTTTTAACTAGAAAAATTGGGTACTTTTCGGGTTGTTACAAAGTAAATATGGTGTAATTTTAAGCAAAAAGGGTATAACTTTAAACAAAAAAAAAGTGTAATTTCGAAATAATTAACAGTACTCGAAATTTTGAAAACTTAATTGTATACGAAAATATTACCAATGTGACGGGCTCGAAAAAATAATAAATTTAGGATTTTGTTTCGCCTAAATCGAACTCCGAACGAAGATTTGCGGAGTCTATTATGAACCCGATTATATTTTACGCGGATTTGAAATTTAGTTTCTAAATCAAATACAGTATATTGATACTTGAAATACAAATCACAACAGATTAATTCAATAAATTAGTTGATAATAAAGAGAAAGTAATGATCAAGTGAATTGGAAATTGTAATTATGAGAGAGACAACATTAATTACTTGGTTAGTGAGTGTTTTTTTGCTTTTAATCCAACCATTAATCTTGTAAGATCTAGTGGCTTAGAGAAGGATTTATGGACTCATCAAATATTGTGGACTTACCTGAACCTGACTATATATATATATATATATATATATATATATATATTATAGAAATAGGATCAGGTAAGTCCACCTTTCTTAGATGAGTCCATGAGTCCTAATCTAAAGCATTAGATCAAACAAATGAATGGTCAAGATTAAAAAAAAAAAAGAGGCTCATATAAAAACTACCAAACCCACCCTAACCCTAATCAGAAAACCTATTCCTACTCTCTCTCTACCCACTTCTCTCTCCACTTTTCTCTCAACCTTCATGTCACCTACCCCGCCGTAACCCACCACGCACCACCTCCAACCGACACCACCACGCCACCACGCCTTCGTCGGTCTCCTCCCACCTTTCTTCACTAGGTCGCCTCCCTCTCCTCCCTTCCCACCACTCGCGGGCCTCCTCCTTTTCTGGCCGCTGCCACCCCTTCCACCACCTCTTATTTTTTTTCATATCTTTTATTTTGGTTTGGTAAGTGTGGGGCGGTGGCGGTGTTTGATGGTGGATGTGGGTGGAGAGGAAGGGAGGAGAAAGGATGTTGAAGGGGGACGAGATGGACGAGGGAGGAGCGTGGTGGAGGCATCTATGGTGGTGGTCGTTGGTTGTTGGTGGTATTGTTGTTGTTGGTGGTGGCCTCCTTGGACTAAAGATACACACTTCAATTGACCAAAGTTACATAAAAATCGACCAAAGTTACATCAAACGTGACTAAAGTTACAAAAAAATTTATAAATTCGAATTAATATATTTAAAATTGGACTAAATTTACATAATATTAAATTAAAGTTACATAAAATTTGATAAAAGTTACATAAAATTATACTTAAGTTACACAAAAGTTGCATAACTTTTGTACTTAAGTTACACAAAAGTTGCATAACTAAAGTTAAGTAAAATCTGAATAAATTCAAAATAAAATATCTTGTATAGTTTCAAATAGTGTAACTTTATTATAACAGAGTTCATTTTATATGTTACTTTGAATTTTTGTAATTTTACAAAAAGTTTACGTAACTTGAGTGTTTTAGGAGTGTAATTTCAGTCTTTTGTGAATGTAACTTTAGCCTTTTTAAGGCCATTTAGTATGTAAATTTTTAAGTTAGCAATATAACTTTGATCAAATTTTGAAGTTAGTAATGTAATTTTAGTTTAATTTTATGTAACTTTAGTACTATTTTATGTAACTTTAATCAAATTTTTAGCTACTTTAGTCTAGTTTGTCCAATTTTATCTAACTTTAGTCTTAATTTTGTGTAACTTTAGTCTTAATTTTGTGTAACTTTAGTCCGAGTGTATGTAACTTTAGTCTTAATTTTGTGTTACTTTAGTCCAAGGTGCGCCGCCACCAACAATAACAACACCACCAACAATAACAACACCACCACCAAAAACCCATCCACAACCATGGTCACAGACCGCCACCACACCTTCCGAACATGCTCCTCTTTGACCCAACACCACCAACAACCACTTCCCAACAAAAAAAAATACAAAAATAAAAGAAAAAAAACAAATCTGAAAAAATATAAGAGGTGGTGGATGGGATGTTGAGTGGAGGCCGAGGGGCAGGCCGAGGAGGAGGGGCGGCGAGTGGAGGCCGAGGAGGAGGGACGGCGAGTGGACTTAGGGACTCATCAAAATAGAGGGACTTACATGTGTAACACCCGGAAATGTACCCTATTTTTCTAGTAAAAATATTTTACGGACACTTTTCAGTGAAATTTAATTTTAACCGTAAATTTAATTTTTCCGAGTCGAATTTAGAATTTCCGAGTTCGTATTTGGAATTTCCGCGAGATTCCATGAGAATCCCGTCTTAAGGCGAGTTTGACTTTTCTTGACTTTTAAGTCGTCTTTGACTTTTCTTGACTTTTAAGTCGTCTTTGACTTTTCTTGACTTTTAAGTCGTCTTTGACTTTTCTTGACTTTTGAGCCGCCTTTGACTTTCGTTGACTTTTCGGACTCACCCTTTACTTATACTCCCTCCTAACCTTAACCTAATTCATTCTAACACAAACACAACACATTTCTTCTTCCTTAAGAAAACCATCAAAACCTTGCCTCCATTTTTGATCCGTCTTAGATTTGTCGCTACTCCTTCGTTACTCGCTCAAATTCTTGTAAGTTCGTCTTATTCTTCCCCTCTTAGCTTCCTCTATCCGTATTGGTAATAAAATTACCGTCTTTCTCGCTTTTTAAATTATCCGTCTTTCTCAAGGTGAATGATATTCATCTTTTATTATCTAATTGTTTGTAGGTGGAGACTAGGAAGGTTTAGAATCGATTAAAGACGCGTAAAGGTAACGGTGAAGGGTTACTCGATATCATTTACGTGGTTTATGTGATTTCTAGGCTAGTAATCGTATTTAGATTATGGTTAGTATGCTTAGGGATTTTATTATTGATGATGGATGTTG